>JADANM010005719.1:962628-973073 GCA_026213755.1 Eurema hecabe
AAGGTAATGTAATATTCACATAAACGGTTTAAACAAACACGTAAATATTTGAACGGGCAAATTGTGCGGAATCGATCCTGGGATCTGGGTCAATTCGAGCTGGTGTCTAGACCGAAAATAGTGAACTACAACTTTCAGTGTTCCCGGGCAGAGTGCCAGCGTTTAAGCGCTAAGCTTTTTTCTAGAACTAACAATGTTATCGCCCGTTACTTGCACATTTTCTTATAACCCGGTTGCATACTTTGCGATAATAGTCAGTCCGATCTAAAGCTCGACGTTGATTTTGACTAGTTTCGATACAGTTTGAGCAACTTCGAATACTATTGATAACTTTTTTGTTTATGTTTCGACTAAAATACGATTAACCGATGTTCGATCCGATTCTTAATTAGAGTAGCTTTAATTCCATAACTCACTTCAGCGGTATCAACACTTTTGGGTTTACTGTTTATAACGCATATTACTTTCTATAGTATAGGACTTCTTGTCGTCATGTCCATAGAAGTTTATACTTCGTAGTATTTGTAAAATGCATTGAAACTCCACTGATAAGCATTATAAAATATACCATGCAACGATCGAGCCGATTGATTCGGCCGTCGATAGTCGCATGGGTGGCATTCACTACACTTCAGTATACTACAGTTAAAAGGACTACCAACTAGACAAAAAGATATATTAAACTAGCTGTATTCCGCGGTTTTACCCGCGTAGTAACCATTCCCGGGGCAATACCGGGATGTAAGCTATCCTCTCTTTTAAGTTGGATCAAACTGCTCGTAACTTATATATATTAAGATATTGGCATATTATAATATGACCACATAACATATCCCTAGGTAGATCGCCAAATTCAACGAAACATTTAGTTTATCCACAATGTTATCGCTTTATATGAAGCCGAGGCTTTACAACGGCGAGGGAAGTATCATTATCTTTTTCACTGGAAAATTTCTTGAAAGCTTTAAACGTACCCTACATTCAGACATTTCAAGTCATGCTAAAAGTATTACCTACATTTATAGTTTGTTTTATTCTACTAACTAAAAATATCTTTGATGAATTACAATGAGTATGCTTTTTAACTTATTCGCCGTATTACCGTAGTTCCTAGCTAGCTAGGTTCTTCTCTATCGAAACTGCCTTTCGAATCCAAGGGGTCATCACTGAGTTGGTTCCAGGACTCGGTGGAACTCTAATTAAATATAATTTTATTTATATTTTATATATTTTTCTAACTTCTACTTGTATCTATTGTTATCAAAATTGACATCAAAGCTGGATCCACCCTTGGGTGCTATATGATTGTTTAGTAATTCCAGACCAATTCCGGTCTGGAAACGTGTCACTATATGTAGCCTAGTGTGAATAAAGATAAATTTGACTTTAACTAGTCTTACGACCAAATACTCCTATGCAAATTAAATTTAAGCACGCCTTAAGACTCGTAATTTTGACAGAATTGTATGGCGAACTGTCAAATCGGACCGGTTTAAGTTGTACTCAAATTTAAGTTGCGTTTCAGTATTCTGGCATTAGTTACTAAGTTATAAACATCAGAAGATTTCTTCCCACACATAGTTCAGGCTTTACCTTCGTTAATCGCTCCGGTGTCAGCGCCCTAAGCGAGTTATAAATTAATTCAGGCCGATGAAAATAATTCAATATAAACGGGCCGAGCTATAAAGCCCCGAAGGGTTATTACGGACGCCTTAAATGGCAACACCGCGATGTTAACGTCTTGACAAAATGCCCATTGGATGTACATATATTTAGTATTTACTGGTTCAAAGTATTATAATTGAAACGTCTTTCATACACAAGTTTACAACTGCATAGAATAAATAAGATACAGTAACTGTATACAGTACAGACTAAGATTTAATAATAAGAAAAATAATTTGATTATTTTTTAACTTATATAATGTACCTAGACTTTTCCGAGTACCTTAAAGGACTTGCAAAAAAAATTACGTAATAAAACGAACAGAACATAATTTATAGTTTCATCTATATATATATATAAAAGAAGGTCGTGTTAGTTACTTCACTTATAACTCGATAACGGCTCAACTGATTTGGCTGAAAATTTGTGGGGATGTAGTTTAGAACCTGGAGAAGGACATAGGATACTTTTTATCCAGTTACCAGGGGAATAATTTTTTTATGAAAGTAAACGCGGACGGAGTCGCGGGCAACAGCTGGTTACATATAATTAATAATTTAATGCCTCATTATCTAACGAAATAACGTTGTATATACATTGCACCAATTTACTTGCGATATTATATAACAGTCACCACTTTTAGCACCTGCAATGCGATACGTCTAGCCAGACCATTAGACGATTGCGGGCCAATATACAGACAGAAATACAATCCTATCAATTAGTTGTATTATAAACCTACTAGCCGAGCCTCGTGGTTTTACCCGCTTTTTTGGCATTAATATTGTAATATACATGCAAAAAAAAAAGGCTTCTTTTTTGATAACTCTATCTGATAAAAAAGTCACATAAAAATCGGTTGCGTAGTTTTCAATATTTTATTTATGGATTAAGGAACTGACAGAAGAAAGTTACTTTGATTTATACTATAAATAAAATAATGATTTTCAATGCTAAGAGTTTACTTTCTTGATAAAAATTGTTTGTTTATATTATTAAAAAAAAAACACGGGGCAAACAAGCAGGCGAGCCACGGAAATCGCTTATGACTTTATTGGATCTTGAGATAAATCAATGCATAGCCCAAGAATCCTCAATATCCAAATATTCCAGAGCTTCAGCTATTTCAAAACAAGTATCTCTCTCTCTTCTCTAATCCTATTGTTTTATTAGAGTTCTCCATAATAGTGGGCGACGTTGCCGCACTGCTACCCTCGCATCTAAACGACACCTGATCATCCCCTGAAGCGGCAACAGCGCTTACTGTCAACAAGTAGTACGTTTAGTACCCTGTTATATGTGTTCTTATGACAATTTTACTGTGGCATTTCTTATTAGCTTCTGGAGAAGAAGCTTTATTATGTGTTTCAATTTTGAGTCTTCTGCACTAACGAAAATCTGCGAAAATGTGGTAGTAAAATAATACAATTTATCTCTCGTTTAGAATTCTACGAAGGATTATAAATTTCCTGTTCTTGTTATCTTCCGGTGACATATACAATTCTTTTTTTATATAGCCTATGACACTCAGCAATAATGTGGCTTTCTATAGGCGAAGGAATTTTTAAAATCGGTTCAGTAGCGGATCGCAAGATTACCCTTTACAATTTAAGAAACACACAAACTTTACTTCTTTAAATATTAGTATAGATTATATGATTTATAGAGGTACAAAATGACCCTCGATCCTATTCCTTTAAATATCCCTACGAAAAGCTGTATTTAAGGAGGATATACTAAAACTTGGTAGGTATTACCAAGACATGAAAAGGCACCATTCGCCTTTTAAAGATTTATTTATGATAAATTAACTTAAAAAAAAATAAAACCGACTTCGTTCACATTGATTCTTAATCGGCGGAGATATTGCGTATAAAAAAGTTCATCCCCAATTTTCCACTTTTTTAGTAATAAATGGGACCACCCTTGACGTATTTTACCTATACGCCGAAAAAAGATTTGTTCAAATCGGATCATAATTGGCGGAGTTATCGCGTAACAAACATAGAAAAAAAAACATACGGGTCGAATGGACAACCTCCTCCTTTTTTTGAAGTTGGTTGAAAAATTATAAACACGTTCACTGACCGTATTTTAGGTAGCAAATTGAATCACATTAAAAATCGAATTCAATTTGCGATAACGCTAACAAGGCAAGCTCATAAACTTTCAGCATTAAGCGTTCTTCGTGTAAACAGTTCAGATATAACAGTTATTGTAACTTTGTCGGCATTTTTCAATTGGCAATTATACGCCCACGCAGTGCACTGGGTATCGAACCCAAATTTTGGCACATACGCTAAATGGTAGCCGATAAAACAAAGATTTTTTCTCGGAACAGCTTTGAGAGTTCAGATTTATTAATCGCTCACTTTAATCGTTTTAAGACGTAAAAATTACATGTTGAAAACGTAAACTATACATTGCATATATTTTTTTTTACCGTTATCAAGAAAGTGTTTGCCAAAATATAGGAATAGTTCTCTCTACACGTCATTCGTATATGTATTTCTTAGTCTTTATCTATGAAAATGAAAACAAAACCAAATATGAATCTGTTGTTTATTAATTTGCAAATACACAAGTTTAACATGTACTTAAAGTACGTAACTTCAACTTCAACTGTGTTAAGAGTTCCATAGGTACTTCACAAAGCGAAAACCCTTGTTAAATCAGGTGTACTTATAGACCGACATTCGGCTTATATTAAGTGACTCTACGACCTAACTTGTAACGCAATCGTCTAGAAACATGTGCCCTATTCAATAGTAATAGCACTATAATTAAATCACTCACCTCGATGTGATGAGTGTGATATGTATGAAGACGTTTTTCATAGTTAGTAACTTAAGGAAGGTGGGATTGGTTAATTTATTTTTAGCCAATCCGACTTCCTTGGAGGCTAAATTAATACATAATCTTGTTATGTTAGGAGTTAAAAGACGCTAGTTTAAGTTATGTAAGTGGGTCCTATGGGGATGGCATGCTCATTATTGAGCAAATCCCTTTTTTAAAATGTAGATTAAAAAATACCACTATAATTGTTAATATAAACGGTTAATTCGATCTCCGAACCGCAATCCGACGTATACCCCAGTCGAGTTCAAGTGTCCGTCCGTCCGACCGGATCTGTATCCTGTATCGTCGCCGTGCGAGATGAATTATTCATTCATTCATTCATTCATAACTACTTGAATATTGTTTATGTATATTTAATTCACTATAAGAAAAATCTTACAAAACTATCTTGTGAGGAATGTCTTATTTTATCACAATTCCTTCTGGAGCGAGTCAAAATAGCGGTGCATATGTAGTCAAATATATTTACAAGATATAATTTTCAGGTTGTGACGTAGTATTAACTAATAATGCTAGACGGACATTGCTGCGGCTTCCCTCCAGTCCGTCTGTCTTTAGGGCTTCTTGTGTAATAATAAGATAATATGTATCCGTCGCGCAAGTGTCTACGTAGGTGACTCCTAGGTGCTGCGATAAGACAGGCGTTTAATAAGGCGATAAGGCGGCGGCAGTGCCAGTAGGCCGATTTGGGCCGGTACCAACTTCCGACAGAAAAGGAACAATAAGTTCAACAGGTATATTGTAAGTTGGTCATTACTTTTCTTCTTATTTTATTTAAAATTTTCTCTTTCCTTTATTCTCTTTGGTATAAAATCCTTTCCTCTTAACTTTTATAAGCTGCTTAGCTTGCCTTCATGAAGGAAAGTTGCGGAAGTGTTCGCTTCCTATAAGACAAACCAGCTTAGTTACTCGGTATCATTTAAAAAATAGCACACGACCAACTTAACGGGCCCAATCTTCATTACCAATCACAAAACTCGACTCTTTCTTATCGTACTCACCTCAACAATACTCGTATAGGCACGTGGGTACCATTCAAACGTCCATCACCAAGACAATAACCCAAACATCTCCTTGACAGCGGCGCAGGCGCAGTAATCTCACTGTCACGTCATGTATCTTGTACTAATACCTACCTACGATTTGATGATGATTGACTTCCCATAATAATTGTTACTTCTATTTTTTATTGTATGCTCTTAAATAGTTTCTTGCCGGTAGGTACTTCTCTATATAAGCTGTCTTTCGAACCGGTGGTTGATTATTTTTTAAACACCACGACGGGTCCAAAGTATTACTATATCGTATGTAGCCTTGTTGAATAAAGATAGTTTTGACTTTAGCTTTGAAATTACGACCGCTCGGTTAAGTGGTTGCGTAACTGCCTTCTGCGGTATTTACATACTAGGGTTTTTAATTTTTGGCATGGCTCATTATATGTATGTATTAATACATTAGACATACAAGAGTATGTACATGCATGTATCAGTTATCTAGTTGCAAATCCTTACCGTAACGATACGGAATCTTTAAACCTATCACTTGCGACAATAAACGTTTCAAACGAATCGTTATAATTACTGCGATGAGTTATTAAATATTTATAAAATCAGCTTACGGGTACCAGGGCATCAGCACGCATCAGGAATGCTAAACCAAAGCTGATGAGTAGACGTGTATTATATCAATATCCGATTCCGCGTAGTGGCGCGGACGTAAAACCCCTATTGTTTGAGGAAATGTGTTGATAACATATTGTGTGTAGATGAATATATACATACTTATATATTTATTGCAGACATCATCTGGAATTAATTCAAATGAGTAAATACTAGAAGCACTGTAATTAATGAGTATTGAGTATTTTTTTTTAAGTTTTCATTAACATTTTATTCGAATATTTTTTCTTTTAAGGCTAGCAACTTGTCAAACACACAAAGTATCTTTTTATGATACTAGAACATAATTTATACAGTACCATCATTTTAAATAAGACACGTTAATTTAACATAATATGTTGAAACTATATCTTAAAATTGTTAAAAATGTACACTTATACCTAAACTAGAGGAGGAAGGGGAGATGTTAATTTTGAACTTAACTTTGAACCAAAGGAACTGTCCTCGATCACTCGAACGACTGGTCGTTGGACCCTAATGTTTGTATAACGAGAATTTGTATATATGCTTAGTCTCAAAAAAATAGCATAATCGCGATTCAGAGCTCGGCGCAATACTAACGCATAACTTCTCCGTAGCATACTGCATGCTACGACCACGCTACTACATCCAAGATTGACTATCGACCATGCATTAAACATGTCTGTCCCAGACATACGCTATTGCCGGAGCATTTCGGATCACAATAATTCCGGACCATTGCACGAATTACAATCGTGATAGCAACTTGCAAATGAAATGTTTGTTGTCCGACTATTGTAGGTTTGAGGAAACAAATTCGATATATGGGAATTTGGTACTAAATACCTTTTAAGTTTTATTAGTCACGAATCGAAAACATGATTTGCATATATAACACTCTAGTACATAATACATACTTTAAAGGAATACCAAATGATTCTATATCCATCTGGCTTGTACATGTTGGTATTAATTACGCATTGGAATATTACAATAAAATAATTTCAAACCAGTTTTATACCAGACTAACGGTCGTCATTCATTCTTATAGTTTGATTACGATTTACGATTTATGTTCACTTTTCGAAAAATTAAATACTTTTAAGATGTATACTATAATTAATTTTATAATAACGTTATTTATATATTAACATTTCACAAATAGTCAAAACAAAAGCTCCGTACCAAAAACAACATACAACGAGAATATGCACTTAAAAACTTTCATATTTCGTAGAAAAATTGCGCCTTGTATTAAAGTGTCTAAAGGGGAAGAAATAGAGATCTCCTGGGTGCAACTTGTTGGCGAACTAAGTGAATTTACACATCATGCAATACCTTAGAATACCCCTTTTTATACCCTCTTTGATAAATATACTAATGGTATATTTATGGCAGTTGTATTTTTTATTAATTCTATAATATTCGTCAGTTTTTCTGCCGATCGGACATGTCAACCCTATCGTGGTTATACTTTTTAAATGCATTTTAATATGAATCAACATTTTCAATACAATATTGACAATAAAATATCGGACTACTTATGGACACTTGCCTACCTCACTACGAGTAAATTATGGTATCAGTTTAAACTCGAACTTTTAATCGTTCACGACAGTGAACTCGTAGTTCACTTAGTTAGTTCTCTTAGTAGTTAATAGCTAATTGGTTACCTACGTCTTTGAAATATTTTTAAATTTCATATACAATCTAAAATACATATAAACCCATAGAATATATCATTGTTTTGCCCTTCTTATTGCACTAATAACTTCCACGTCAAAGCCAAATTTTTTTTTATGCGATAAAGTAGGGAGACGAGCTGGACGTACTCCTGATGTTAAGAGAAACGCCAGCCCATAACCAGTGTAGTGCTACCAGGAACTTTGCTAAACCTACTCGGGACAGAGGTGCACTAATATATATTATAATATATTTAATTATCTGTCTTACAGGTTCGCAAAGCCGCTTTCACAGAGAAGAACCGACAAGAAACGACTCTATTATCTTTCTTTTTTTTGTTTATTCAACGTCTTGGTAGATATCGCTCATTAGTGATAGGCAAGGCGAGAGAAGGAAGTTCTCAAGACAAATTAAATCAGCCCTTAGCAAACTCACATCAAAGCAACGATTGTTCGACAGCCTGTAGTTGGTATCAAAAAAACATATTGATAGAGTAGCTGTCTCATGTTTACACACACGAAAATCATTATCAGCATTAGTAGTCGACTATACATCAATTATGACGTAGCATTTGCTATCTGAGCCACGCTGTCTGAGTCTTATCTTAACTACATGAAGCGTTGAGAGACGCAGTGAGTATATATTTATTTATAGATTTAATTATTGGCATACTAGCACTGTCACCCACTCTAAGCAATATCTTGGTATACAATATTTAATGTGTTACCAAAGTATGTAAGGAAGCAATTTAAATTATAGTAATGTCGTGAAGCTTTTTGCAAGACAATGGCGACTTAGTTCATGTGTTCATGGATCAACTCCGTCCCTATATATGTAACATGTGTATGTATTTGAACAATAAATTGTTATTATAATTATTTTTAATTTATTTTGTCAAACATCCGGAGTTTTAGCAGTACTAATTAGTAATATACGACCAAAACCACTGACCGCGCCTGGTCTACATACATACATCTAATTGTATTTATAAAAGGCTTCTTTTAAGTAGTAACTCAACTTTATTCTTCTCGTATACCCTCAATATCGGGATGAGTATCGCATAAAACCACATGTCTCGCTGGGGACGTGAATTTGTAACATTTATTGCACCGGAGTTCGGACGTTTTACGAGCGCTCGCTCGCGAGGCATTCGAACCAAATTCATGCTCGGTTACTAGGCTATATTTTGTCGTACATGTCAAATAATTTTGTATTAAAACTACATATATATAGGTACATTTTTAAAGCTGTGCGAAATATCCGTTGCTGTACTTGAAAAATACTTGAAAGAAATTATTGTATGTTTCATTAACGACCTTTAGATTAATCTTTAAATATAATACATAATAGTTTTGTAGAAAAGTGTTAGACATTCGAAAAGACTCTTAAAAATAGCGGGCAAACGAGCAAGTGATAGTAGGTAACAACCTCTTCAATAAGCACACGTAAGAAGACTGAAAATGCGAATTCACCCTTTAGCGTTTATTAAAGCGTAGACCATTATCTATCATTGACTCTTATGATCAGTTTCCCGATTATAATACAAAAAGTACATTTGCGTCAAAAATGGACCGTATAAATAATGTATAGGAAAAATACATTAAACAAATTAAATAAAATACTTCGGAAATATTAATTATCTAGACGGTATTAAAACATTTTATAAATATAGCTTATGTAATCACTGGAATAAGCGTCAAATCGCGTGCTTAGTAAATTCTTACATTAATTTTCAAACCTGTTATTATAGTAATTAAAACTTGTTAACTTCTACTATCAAATGTATCTTGGGTAATTAATTATTTATCTAAAAAATTCAGGATCAAGAATATGTATACATCCTTCTTGATTTTTGTTTAGATAGTGGTCATATCATCAACATTACACATGAGGCCATGTGAAACCGTCGCGGAAGAGTCTGCGAAGGTGTCCGTGACCCCTACCCGCTGCGGTCAGAAGGAACAGTGGGTTTTTGGTCGGTACAAGTTGTAAGTAGTAAGTAGGAGCATTCCGATCCCCGAGACCCATGGATATCCTATGGGGCTCTTTCCACTATAAAACAGGCCCATTGTAAGCCAGCGTCAATGTAGAGAACATTACGTTTTATCAGTAAGTGGAAGCGAACTTCCTTGTTAAAAAAAAACATTAAAAATTTGTAATAGGTATAAGATCTGGAACCATACTTAAATAGTTAACTTTACAAGTTAATACCTAATGACGTTAATTTCAATCGAGTAACAAACAAACAATAAATAACGCTATAAATAGATCAAAATAAATAATCCTAAGACTGGGCTGTGGACGTAGCAAACAGGAAAACGCTTCAAAAGTCGCAAAAGGAGATCGCTCCCAATATGGGACCAACGTTGAACGAACTTTAGTAGTAAGCTAGCCGTGCCCTGCGGTTTTTAACAATTTAACGCTTTTTTAAAATACGGCAAATAACACGCTGCTCTCTGATCGGTTGATGTTTAAAGTTACAGCCAGTCTCAGTATTTTGGGCGTCAATATCTCGAGTGATGTTCAGTTTCGTGGTCATTTGGAAGGTAAAGCCAAGCTGGCCTCTCAAAAGCTCGGCGTACTCCAGAGAGCGAAGC
>JADANM010005719.1:1002218-1026601 GCA_026213755.1 Eurema hecabe
CCTATATTGTAAACCATTTTGATATTTTTTTCTATTTCAATAAAAATTTTTTTAATTCCAATACATAGCAATCAATAATACATAAGTTAAAGTAGTCAAATTAAACTCTACTTGTACGCCAACGTCAGTTGTATTGTGAACGATTGTAGGGATGCTGAGTAGGGAGCATTATTGATCGCGCGAAAATGGGATGGACGTATCCATTCGCGGCGACCACCCTGCCTGCGAGACGTGGGACCGCTTTAAACCGCACAAGCACGCTTAAATACACAAAAAATAAATCATTTCATTAAACAATATCGCTCTTATACAGTCCCCGTCCTCGGAATAACCTAAGTTAGTAAAAATCGGACAACACGCCCCAAAAACAGTGAAAAATAACCGAAAACCGCGACCCGTGAGTGAAAAATCAAGAAAATTTCGACAATACATTACCCTTGTAATACTTTCGCAGATAAGAACGTATTAAAATAATAATGTAAACGCGTAATTAACTTTAAATAATAAAATGGTTATTCTTAATCAGTTTCGTGTAAAAACATTAGCACAATGGCCGAAATATCACCGGTTTGATTTGATATAATTAAAAAAAAAAACAAAATGTTCATTTCAAAAATAGTGTGTTCCAAGCTGAATTACATGAAATGGTGTTGGGAAAAACGTTGGTTCGGCTTAAAGAGAAATAAATGTGATTGAAATTATTTACACATAGCGTGCGTTCATTTTGTTATTTTTATTTCAATGTTACAATAAAAATAATCAAGATGAACACATTTAATGCGCCGACTTCGCAAATAAATGCGATAGATAAGGTGACCACTGTCAAATGCAAATCAGTCGACCTGGAAGGATATGTGATAATAGTCGTTCAGACGAAGGATAACAAAATCAAATTATATGGTAAGGAATTTTTATTTTTATACTAAACTTGCTTAGCTAGCTTTTAACGGCCTTTATGCATGTATTATACTCATTTTAAACCTTCCTCACGAATCTGACTAAAAAAATCGCTAGAAAATCGGTTGCATAGTTTTAAGATTTAATTATACATGGACAGACAGTAGACAACGACTTTGTTTTATACTATGTAAGGACTAGCTGGGCCACGCGACTTCGTTCACACTGTACGGTGAATCCTACCCGAAAACTAATAACCCTTACACCTACCATTTTTTGATTAAGAACCATTCTCATACACCCAAAGATATTATAAAAAAAGAATTATGTCAATCGGTTGAGATGTTATCGAGCTATGCATTTACTAATAAATTTTGCGATTTATTTTTAAATTATAGATCAATAATACTAAATATAAATTGTTTAAACTTAGTATAGCTTTTAAATTAGCCATTTTATTGAGGTCACAAAACGCTTCATATAAAACTTTTCATACAAATCTTCATTTAATAACATGACAGAATAAAATAATTATTAACAAAAATAAATATGCTTCGCACAAAGTAATACGTATTTTCATTTAGTATAAAGAAATGATTTAATACTTAGTTATTTTATAATTTATAAGTCGGTACCAAGAAAAACAATAACTGTTGTTGTTTATATCGATTTCATCAATTTGATCAATATCGATTTATTGAATAGATCGTTACAACATTTACTTGATAGATTTACAATATTTTTTTTAATTATTTTACAATGTAGAGAAAAAAAATAAAACGTTAAGATTATCTTGACATAATTTAGTTTACACCGCAATTTAGAATTATATTTAGAAATGGGCCTTTCAATGTATAAGTCTCTCACCTTACATTCAGTTTGTTTTTTCACTGATTGTCTGATAGATTGAAGAAATCACTTTGTAGCCGTAAGATTCTCAGTCACAAATACTAGAACAATTTATATTTATTATTTAAACAATTAAATAAACGGGTGAACGTTTACGTATTTTCCTTCGAAACTCAAGTTATTAATATTTAGTAGTCATTTTGTACATAGAAAAAAAATGGTTTAAAAGAAAAATTGTTTAAAAGAACCTAAAGATAAATTTGTTTTGTCACCAGGGTCACCTTCAGCGGGAAACCTGGATAATCTGGAGTTAGCTGACGAAATCATGGACGTGAACGAAACCAGACTCGAAGACATGTCTCGAACCGAAGTGCTCAGTCATATACATGAGGTAAGTGTGTCAAACAGTCAAAATGAAAGTATAAGACAATGTCAAAGTCAAATTAAAAGTCGACGAAGAATATTTCTTTATTTAAGTTGGCTTTATATTGAACCGTCACATTACCGTAGTATTACAGAACATAGGTGCAAAGCTGTTAAAATATATCTCTGTAAAAATAAAATGTGTCATAAGTTAATAATAAATACTTAATAATATACTACCTGTGACACGTAGTGCCTTTCAATAAAATTGTTTCTTTTTATAAAAAAATATCTTTATAATGTTTCATAAACTAAACTCTAAAGTAACTTATGAGGAAAGTCTAATAATAAAAACGAGGGATTTACATTTTAGGTATTCTAGTATCGTGATAATCGATCTATTCGCTAGCTTTAGTACTTCACAGTCTTACCCGCGTAAATTCCATTAAAACGTTTAATGAAATTTCCCTTTAAATTTTTATAAAGGTAAGTACACCATTCACTCCATACTATATCTGTTAATAAATTCATTAAAATATGTCTAGGAGTTATGCAGCTTATGCAATGCAAACAAACAATCAAATCTTCTCTCTTTATATCGTAGTATATCTAAATAAAATAATTATGACATGCCCCTTACGTACATAGATTTAAAAGCCGGTAACATATTCGTGATTTCTTTAGAATGTCTATAGTAGAAAGTCTTTAAGTGACTTTCTAGCTTCAAAATTACACAAAAAAATATATTATTCCCCTTGAAATATACACTTAGCAATGCACTTCAAAAGCAAAACGTATCTTATTTCAAGGGGCATATTGCTATTTCGTTTATATTGCGTTACTATGCCTACAATTATAGTCTTATACATTTGAGATTATTTAATTAGCCCGCTTTAAAAGGATTTGGGGAAACTTGAACCGATTGCTAAAAGCTGTTAGTAAATGGTAGTAAATCTATTTAAAAGTGTAAAGATATGTTTCACGTTAACTTTAAATGCTAAAATTCTGAATGGTTAGAGTTCAGACAGTGGTGTACTGGTCTGGTTCTTTAAATGTTCCCGCGAGTCTGCCGGGTGTATAGGCGATAATTAATTAAAAAAAAAATAAAACCGACTTCGTTCAATTTGGTTTATAATCGGCGGAGATATTGCGTATAAAAAAGTTCACCCCCAATTTTCCACCCTTGGGGGCTGTTTTTTTAT
This sequence comes from Eurema hecabe, assembly GCA_026213755.1. Lineage (NCBI taxonomy): Eukaryota > Metazoa > Arthropoda > Insecta > Lepidoptera > Pieridae > Terias > Terias hecabe. The sequence continues at coordinate 1,005,530 of JADANM010005719.1, forward strand.
TATTAAACTATTTGTTGCTCGCGACTTCGTCCTCTATGATTTGTTTTTCCATTTTTTCTTCGCTCCTATTTGTCGCAATGTGATGTTATGTAGCCTAAAGCCTTCCTCGATAAATTGCCTATTCAATAAAAAAACAAGATAAAGTAAAAAAACTAAAACCCAACTACGACAAAAAACGACGCTGAAAAAGTATAAAAGTACCCCATGAATACAGGTAAAGTCACAAGCAAATGCTAGTAATATATATATATTCGAAATGTACAAGTGAAGCGCTTTAAAATGATACCAAACACGGCATATCTAGCTTAACTTTATTTTTTTACTCTGTATATTTTGTCCGCTAGAGGGCGCCACATTGAATTTGGTGAAAATCTATATAGCCTATAACCAGCGGACAATTAAGACGCTTCTAATGATATGTCATTTGTCGAATTCTGATTAGTGGTTTAGAAGTTACGAGGGAACAGATGAACATACATACATACATACATACATACATAGCCTGTCAAAATCATAACCCTCCTTTGGCTTTGCCGTAGTCGGGTAATAATCTTTCAATTCGAACCAGTAGTTCCTCTAATTAGCGCGTTCAAACAAACAAACTCTTCAGCTTTATATATTAGTATAGATATAGATTCAAATGGGACCACCCTTAAGGTATTACCTATACGCCGAAAAAAGATTTGTTCAAATCGGTTTATAATTGGCGGAGTTATCGCGTAACAAACCTAGAAAAAAAACATACGGGTCGAATTGAGAACCTCCTCCCTTTTTTTGAAGTCCGTTGAAAATTGGGAGGTTCTTCATTCCTATAAGCAGAGTCACGAGCGTGTCCGATAACTCACACACATCTTCATAATTCGTTAATAGACACACACACACACACACACAAACACACCTTAACACTTCTCCCAAGTTAGTCTTAAAAAGATTTCCCCCCGGACAAAATAAGGTTAGGAAAGGAGATTTTGTCCTCGAAAAAAAAAGGTCACAAACTTTTACTGATGTGGAGCTATGCCGGGTAAAAAATAAAAGGATTTGGCGGCGATATTGGCTAGCTTCCAGTGACATTTATTAGTTATTGCATGGTTATGGTTAACTGGTACTCTTCAGCAGATCAACAGTATCGTTATGTAGATCGACATAGTATTGCGTAGTTGTGATAATATAAGAACGAATGGATTATTTAAATGATAGACATGCGCCAAGAAATTAGGTTATTTACTATATTATAAACAGTCTCGCAGCTCTTTATTGCAATAATAAAATCTGAATGGACAGACAAATAGGCATTAGAAGACTTTAATAGAGCTACTAGAAACATGATTCTATCAAAATATAATTAACTTAAAAAATTAATAAAACCGACTTCATGATAATACCTATTCAACAAAAAAAATATTCGTTCAAATTTGATTATAATCGGCGGAGATATCGCTTAACAAACATAGAAAAACTCATACGGGTCGAATTGAGAACCTCCTCCTTTTTGAAGTCGGTTGAAAATTTAACTATAAAATCATTTCGCTAGCACTATTTGTGACAAAGATATACAAAAAGAGAAATACAGACTCCAGCGGCCTTAGGCAGTAAGACATTTCTCCATATGTAAAGAATAAAATAAAAGAATAACACTTAGGGAGTCTGCCCACTACATCGTATATTATTATGACCGTAATAGGAACGTATCAGGCAAAAAAGTATTCTTTTTATAGAAAATTTAATTAAATTTTCATTTTATAGTCATCTAAATATCTTGTCTTAATAAGATTTAATTATGATTATTACTGCTTTCGTAAATGGCGATTGAAATTAAACTAATACAGATAAAAATTGTGAATAATTAATTGTAAGATATGGTAATGTATTAACTTATTTTAAATTTTTATTTGCAGTGTATTTCATCGTGTGTCATCAAGTTACGTGTAAAGAGAAGAAGCGAAACAAAGTTATGTAAGTAAATAATTGTTATATTGATATCGAATAAGTTACCAAATTAAAAAGGCCACTAAATTTTATAAAAATATACTTGAATAAAAATACATATATTTTAATCAATAGTCAATTATAAACAGAATTTCTAAGTGTTCTGGATACGTTTTAAAATCTTATATATCAAAACAGACATCTTCATCAAACTAAGCTAATAGTAATGGCACTTCGCTTCGAAACTTCGAAAACACACACAATTTGTTTCTTAAAATTATAAAGAACTAGCTGTTGCCCGCGACTCCGTCCGCGTGGTCTTTCATATAAACTTTAACTTCCCCTTTCTCCCCCCTATAACCGTTTTTTTAGTTAAAAAGTAGCCTATGTTTTATCTCAGGCTCTAGACCATCTGTGTACCAAATTTCATTACAATCGGTTCAGTAGTTTTGGCGTGAAAGCGTAACAGACAGACAGACAGACAGAGTTACTTACGCATTTATAATATTAGTATGGAAGTATGGATCCCGTACATGTATCGGTCCAGTATATTCAGTTGTGAGAAATGCACTTTCAAACAAGCAGACTTCACGAATTAGATAGATAGGTTAGGTACCATAATATTTTATACTAGCTGACCCGCGCCCACTTCGTTGAACATAATGTTAACAATCATTTGTTTATATAACCTATGACACTCGGCAATAATGTGGCTTTCTATTGGTGAAAGAATTTTTAAAATCGGTTCCACTAGATCCCGAGATTACCCCTTACAATTTAACAGACACACAAACTTTACTTCTTTAAAATATTAGTATAGACTATACTTAGTTACGTGCAAAACATACAAAGTAAATAATTCGTCATATTATAACCTAAAACATCACAACTTACAAGACATCGTTCACCAAAGTCTATTTATTAGCAGTTGTTTACAAAAAACAACTTTTCCCGTCTCATTCCTCTCACTCCCAACTAATACGATTGTAGGAGTCCTCGTAATGTGATTAAGAGTAGAATGGCTTCAACTTGGACGCAATCTTACATATAAACTACGAACTCCGAATAACGTCTTTATTTCAAGTTCATAAAGAACATAGTTGCCTAACAAATATTTACTACTACTAAAAGCTAATTTTGTATCGAGCAATGTACATATAAATTGAAAGTTCGCTTTAACAAGGTTCTAAAATCGGTGAGTGATATAGAGTTATTTCGTCGTTGGAACGTTGTCAAATTAAACGTACGCGTTCATTTTCGCTGGACACAGCCTTTGAGGTTACAGCCAATGTTGCCATGTTCGTTTAGAGTGCTACATTTTCGAGAGTCTAACTTTAACTAGATATCAAGCATACATTAAATCGTTTCGTTTTGCATAGGTCTTGATAGGATTATATTTAAAAGAGTACACGTTAAGATACATGATCTCACAGGATTTTGTACTTACTATATTTTGGTATCAAACTGTTTTCATAATCCATTCATTCTTGTATAGTATAAACTAGTTGTAGTAGTAGATTGAGGATTTAAATAAAAAATGTTCGTTAAATCGAATAATTAAAGTATCAATAATTCTTGGTTTCTCAATTTTCATATATAAATGAAATATTCATTCATTTCATAAGAAATTGAAATAGTTAAAGCGGTAATTATTATCAATAAGGAACAAGAACGAAGTAATAAAAATTAAATCTTTAAATGTATTTCTCACGCAATATAGACTTTCAAATAATGAGGGAACAAATTAAATAGTATTTAATAAGTTCATTTTATATATGAAATCATCTAGGGAGATTAAAATGTAATTTCGAATATGGCAACTTTCAACTGCACGGCCACGGACGGAGGAACAGAGAGGGAAAACAGGTTGACGAGTCACCGCGAGCGCTATTTACCGGCGCGTTTTAACAATAATTATATTGAAAAACAATTACGTGTTCAAAACATTGTTCGGATGTGCTTGTGATATTAAAAGTGCATGTATTATTGGATTGTGACAGTGAACAGACGCGGGGTGAGTGACCTCTTGGCTTTGGCCTTACTCGTACAGCCTCGATGCAATTCTTTATTCAAAACTTTTTATTTCTCTTGCTTTTTAAGCAGCCAGTATATCTTTTTTTTAAATTTGATTTATGAAAAGAGTTTGTATACGTTGGCAAAGATGATGTAGTCATAGGTTAATTACGACTTTCACTAGCTTAATTTCATACTTATATTTACTGTTATGTTAGTCTCTAGCCGTGTAAACTGGTCAGTCCTCTTTTGAGTCAGTGAAACAGATAATATGTATTATTTTTTATATAACCTTGCTAAGGGAATTTAAGCTTGTATTGAAGATGTTGGTATAAGTTAAACTCGTTTTGCCGACTTCATTCCAGAGGATCTAGCAAGTTGTATGGGATAGTAGTTGTATAAAAATTACCTTTTAATTCTATGAAGATCTGGTCTTGTTCAATACGTATAAATTTTTATATCAGTTAATTTAATGTAGAATATATCTAAAATACTTCACATTCTGCTAACGATATTGCGATGTTGCCGTAATATTAATGACAGTGCAAATATTTTGCAATATTTCCAATAATTAACATACACATAAAATAGTTTGTATCATCGTTGCGTTTCGTTCGGTAAATGCCTCCTTATTTTGCATCTTCCTACATATTTTCCCTTTATTTAGGGAAAAAAAGGATAAGGATATATTATAACCTTTCCTTTCCTCCTTTAAAGGTTGGGTACATATTATAAATGAGACGAGGTGATTGCTCAGTTGTCACCTCTCTGTCCGTATATCCCTATGTATGCTTAAATCTTTAAAACTACGCAACCGTTTCTTATGGTGTTATTTTAATAGATAGACGGCCAAATACTCATACGCAAATTAAATTAAAGCACGCTTTAAGACACGTAATTTTGACATAATTATATGGCGAACTGTCAGATCGGTTTAAGTGGTACTTTAATTTAAGTTGCGTTTCAGTATTCCCGCAAGAGTGATTCAAGGGAAGGTTTATATGTATAATACATGCATAATATTATATGCTAGCGAAGCTCGGGTCGGTCGCTAGTATAGTATTAAGTATATACCACCTACTAAATTCGTATGTTATTTAAATTTAAAGTCACTCATTTGTTTGCTATTTCGAAAGATATACAAAAACCAGCTAAAAAATAATAGAAATATTTAGTGAAGAGGATTCCAGCACACCCACAAGTTGGTATTTAGTTTCTAGAACGATTTAACGTAGGCGCGATTTTCCATAATTCAAATACAATCTGAGACCAGGTTTCCAGGAATTTCGATGAAAAATATCTCATTAACATATATCCCACGTAACGGTTGGAATTTATTTATCTAGCCTGGTAATTAAGTTTCGAAAATTTTAATTTAAATTCTACTTATGAGAACGTTGTTAAGGTAATAAGTATTATAGGTATAGTTAGTTATATATTATACGTATAGACTCAAAGTGGGGAGCGTCGGTGTAGTGCACCCCTGCCCGGAGTTGGGCTTTATAGCAAAGTTCCGGGTAGCACTGCATTGGCTATGGGCTGGCGTTACTCTTACCATCAGGAGTGCGTCCAGCTCGTCTCCCCTCTTCATATTATAAAGAAAAAAGAAAAAGTTATAGTGGGTTGAATGCAACAACAGGGGGGGTTTTGGTCGGCAATAGTCCCATGGTCCTTTATCGAACGTCCATGGGTATCCTTTGAGCATTAAATAAGGTATTTTAGGTTACGCTAAAAAGGAAGAATGCATGGTGGAACGGAAAATTGACCTTGATGTTTCTTCTTACTGAATTGAAGGCGATGACTTAAATAATCATACTATTACTTGTAGTCCTGTGAGATGGTCGTACCATCCTCAGCAAGTCAGTCTAATTCAATTAAACAACATGGTTCTACCACCTCGAACTCCTATATATATATAAAATATTCACATATTTTTGTACCGTTATCATCAGAACAGTTACACGATACGTTACTTTGATAACCATGGCAAATGATTGTCATGCAAAACTTTAATTTTGAATGGCCGTGTTGTGCTTCAAAACAATACAGTCACACCGGCATTCGTATTTAAATAACTTATTAATAGTCAAATAAACTGCTTTAAATAAACAGGTAATGATACATGTATTATAAAAATACTTATATATTTACAAATAGAAAGAAAATTACGCATATGTAATTTATCCCTTATATATGTATAGGCCTTTTGGATAAGCTATTCTTAGCGTGACCTTCCTCCTATATATCTATATGTATATATAATGTGCTGGCTCACGTCATTTCGTTTATCAGATATGTCATTAGAATACCTAATCTTTATAATGTAATGATGGTTGTTAATCCAGATTGATACAATCTGGAAGAGTTAGGTGAAAATATTTTTTTTTTGAGCTAGGCTCCAGATTAGACCGTGGCGTTGCTTACTATCAGGCATCTCGTGGTCAAGCGCAAACCCAACCTAAATAAAAAAAAGTATTCAATTTACATATACTTACATACGTACAACTTACGTACGTATACTTAACTTAATCGTAAGCGACGAAACTGTAACTGCAATCTCCAGTGTCGCAAATTAAAATAAAAAATCTAAAAATTCGCAAAACGATCGAAAGGTTATCCAAGATGGTTTCGTCATTAAATTAGTAACGCTAAAAGCTGGTATACAATTTCGTCAGCGTTAATTGAAGATTGGCATCAAATAATTGATAATTGCGATGCAATTACTAACTTATTAGTGTTATAACTGCGAAATATTGTTAAAGATGTCATAGTCCAAACTAGCATGAAGATGGAAATAACACATATTATACTTTTTACCTCGGTATTGCAACCAGAACAAAAAATTGTTATTAAACACTTTTTACGACTATTATAAGACGAAAATGATAATATCACTATATAGTATATAATGTATATCTTTTTGCTCACCCGATTGCCATGAGTTTCTTAATAGATTGAGAGATTCCAGAGGTAGGATGTGCAAGCGAAGCCTGGACGGTTCGTTAGTTTACATATAAATCAATTTAATGATACGTCATTATCCCCATCACTATTAGTATGGCACAGTAAATTCAAACAGGGAAAGACCGAGTATATTCAATTATAAAATATTTATTATTTACTAGCTAACCAACGCGACTTCGTTCACGCTGTACCTATCCTACTCGAAAACTTATTTCCTTCACCTACCATTTTGGCTTAAAAACCAACCTCGTACATCCAGAAATATTCTAAAAAAGAATTATGTAAATCGGTTAAGCTGTTTTCGAGTTATGCGCATACCAACAAATTCTGCGATTCATTTTTATATAATAGACTTACTCAGGATCTTTAAGCAACTACTTTGTCAAATTGTCGGTAATTATTATCGAAAATGTATCCCTAAAGAATTCGTAATGAATATTTAATACGAGAGTACAACTCTAACAAGTTTTGACTGCTATATACTTTGCTGTTAATAAGTTATACCAAAGATTATCCCAAAGGAAAACTCTGGAAAGGAAAATTCTTTTAAGTATGAGGAAGGGAAAATATAAACTCTTATTAAAATAGGGGAGAAAATGAAGCCTAGCTCCTTAAAAAGACAATATAAAAAACTGACAAACTTTGAACTGGCCTTAAACATCTTCTCTATTTAATTGTGAAATGCTTATTATCCTGCCCAATACTACCGTTTTTCAATGGTAATTTTCGTTATTCCTATGAGTATAGTAACTGACTATAGTTACTACACCAATAAAAATAGTGAAAATTCCAATCAGTTCTGCCATCGTTCCAACTAACTCGTTCGTCTGATTCTCAGTAAAACATTATCCGTAATCCACAAAGCGATTTCCTCTAAGACCATGCAGTATCGATTGTCTTAATTCCCGAGAAGCCTTTAATCGTTTATGAAAGACTTTTCCATTGTTCTAGAGAATCATCCCGATCGCCAGCTAATCCGCTTATGCCAGAAAGGCTGAGGTTTTTCAAAACCTCGTGTGAATAAAACGACCAGGCTATACTAAAGCTAGCTTGTTTTAGCGCTTTTTGTTTCACCTTACGGGTTTGGAGTATAATGATTTGGTTGATAAAACAAAATTTCTTGCAGCGGTAATTCAAAACAACCATTTCATTGATCAAACATTATTCATTTATATAGAAAGATATATAATTATAAATATGTAGCACAATGTGTGTTTGGTGTCAAAAGACCGATCCTTAAAAATTTTAAGAATATAAGAATGTACTTTCATACTCTTTTTATTCTTAATTTCTTTGTTGTAACATACGGGGCAAACGAGCAGGCGAGCCTCCTGATAACTCATGCAACACTTTCCATTGTCATTGCATTAAATATTTTGTATGACCGGGTTGGAACGTTCGCCTAGTTGTAAAAACAAACCCTAAAGCCTCTCAAATTGCCGAACTTTAAGAAAGGGGAACAGAATATAAGGTAGAATAAACGACCGCGACGGTAAATGGATTGAGCTTGGCTTGCACCAAAACGCTGTGGAAACGTTGAAGCAGAAGAAACCAACTGTCTAGGATATAGGGATTCAATCATCAATTGTAATTGAAACTTTTTGATTATGATATCTCAATCATTAAAACTTCAAATCGTTTTTATAGTCTCATAATTATATTGTATGGATGAGGTATGAACATCCTTCAAGTACAAAAATTACGTATTCATAAGAGGCCGTCAAACGTCATACGAATCAATGGTGCTTATATTAGCGAGCTATTTTAAACAATATACACTTACTATAAGGACTATTATACCTTAATTGAGTTAATATTGAATGCTGCAATCCTTCCGCAGATTGTATCAATTCAATTTTGCATCTATTGGGAAAATAAATAGAGTTCAGATTTCAATGGCATTTTAATTTTGAGTCACAGAGGAATTTTAGTACACTGTTTGAATAATGTAGGTTCGGTATCTATTATGTAACTTCTGCTATTTTCGCGACAGCTGGCTGTGATTCATGCTAATGTTGAATAAATACTAGATTAAGCATAGTAATTGCTGCATAAAATACTCCTTTTTTCTTTAGGAGTTAATTCTCCTATCGTATCACATGGTTTCAGCTCTATTATTGCTACTGTTAGTAGCTTGACAAAGTAGTTAGCAGCAATGCGTAATAACATGTAATAATGTTAATTAACAATTCGTAGAACACTATTTTGATTAAAATATATTATGTCCTAATCTAGATTACAATCTAGTTTATAAATGACCTGCGTGACCAATTTCAGTCAAATTCAAACGTTTACCACAATATTGTATACGCGTCCAAAACATTAAGCAAAGATATTTAAATTCGCTCTTTACTTCTTTCTCTGTCTTCTTATCTATTATAAATTTACCTTCCGAACTGGTGGTAAATGATTTGTTATACCATGACGATTCAAGTGTTACTATATGTAGCCTAGTTGAATATATGTTTGACTTTAACTAAGACATTGGCTATTGCTTAAAATTGACCTTGTTACAGTATCAGACATCGGCCAAACGATCATTCAGGATGCCTTCCTCATCGCGGTGGAGGAGCAGGCTCGCCAGCGTCTGCAGCGACTCTCTGCTCTCAAGAGAATCACGCCAGTTGACATGTCCAAGCTTTCTTTAGAAGTAAGTTGATTATGTTCTGTTACATGTCGTCGGATGAGAGAGGACGCTTGAGGTGTTGGTGGTAAACTTAACAAGATGTTGTCAGAATTCCATGATATTCGTCTTTCATGTTCGGGTCATGAACTATCTACTTCTATCGCGTTAGAGTAAAATTTAAAATTTTGGCCATTTCTAGATTTATCAGACTATGAGAGGTATACTCTAAGGCTTATGTTTATTGAGTTATATGTATTATGTTAAGTGCTTATATTTCAAAACAATGCTTTTAGTTATGCTATCCACACTCGATCTTTCAAAAAGTTTTTTTTTTGGTGAAGAAAACAAATCGAAAGTAGAACATCGAAGATTATACTTTAATAACTATTAAATTATTTATGTTAAAACAGAGTACATTAAGTCCCTAGCGCATATTTCATGAAAAATTCTCATACTGTTCAAATCCTTAGAGATTTGAGGAGTCCCTTATAAATACTATATTTCGAGACTCATACAATGGCACCCCTCTATACCTTTGATCCTTAGACTTCCAACTAAGTATGTTTATTTTTCAGGGGTCTCTTTATGACGAACAGTTTTCATCAGACGAGACAGGAAAGACTATCCGTAGAATCGTTTTCCATTCTTTCAAAGTCATTAAAACTTTAAAGCTAGCTAGAACTGTTAAGGAAGTTTGGGTAGTATTGAAATTTACTGCACATGTTTTGAAATATCCTGCACATAATTTGAATATAAATAATGCATTGTCATCCAACTAATATATCCAAAATTTTAGCTCAACTTTGACCCTGCCAATTAGGTCATACTCAGCCGTCTAAATTTGATTCCAACCAGTTAATATTTGATAAAAAACATTGTGAGATAAATAAGGCTCAAAAAGATAAAGAAATTCTATTCATACATTTTTTATAAGTTCTTTATTACATGTAAAGTTAAAAATGTCCAAAAAAAGCAAAGAGAATTACAGGTAAAATACAGACTCCACATGTCAATGGTTTCCAGGCTATCATACGCATACCACATAATAAAATAGTTAAACTAATTTCGTGATTTTGAGAAAAGAAACATGTAAAAGTTATACCACATAGAAAAAAAAACGCTGATCACATTAGCGTCTGATGAATTTTATTTCTATTAAAGTAAAAACCGATCTATGAATTTAGATAGATATATTTTAAATGATGCGTGTTTTTTCTCAATTAAAAATTGATAAACGTAGGTGTTGATTAAATACGTAATTGCAAGCAATTATTGGAGTATGTCCACTTATATGCTGTGGAATCGCCTGTTTGAATCTATGAATATTCAATTCTTGTTTCGCTTTTGGTTTCTGTTTCATTTTCAATATGATGTGATTTCATCTCGTTTATTTCTTGTTTGAAATTTTGAGTCATTTCTCCACTCCAAACTTTTTTATTTTTATCAACCATTGATTTCAGTCAATCTTTGTCTTGCCTTAAATTATTTTCTTTTCCAGTTTGTGTCAAGGCTCCCGTTCTTTTCTTTACTGTATTGTAACCTTAAACTCGTCGTTATTTTCATAACACTGATGATTTTTTATATTGTTTGCAAAATTCATATTTGCGTCTGAAATATTAAAAATTGCACTCTCAGTCGTTAGCATGTGGGCACAACCAATTTAATTCCAATTAGAGTGTTCATGTTAAGAGCTTTCTAAGCATGATCGTTTGCAACTAACGCCAGCAGCGTTGGTCATTTACAACAATATATTATAATTTATGAGGCTTAACAACTCTAGTCAGTTTTAACGTAGTTATTCTTTTTTAAACTGTGACGGGCAACTGATATTAGCTGACTGGTTGTAGATAAGTTACTTCGGATTGTGGTCTTTTGCACGGCTAAAAATCTTCCAAACGTGATGAAATAAGAGGGAATATAGATGATTGTTGAACGATAGAGAGAGATGCAAAACGGCACTTGTCTTATGTACTGACTTTTCTGTCGTAGTGGTGCTATTTGACGCATTTATTCAGTGAAACTTGGGTCCATTACAGTTTTTCTACCTCAAATTAGGTTCTCTAGGAAACGTGAAAATTTAAGTTTTTCAAAATCTCTAATATTTTCTTCTTTTCAACTTTCGTAAGATTCAAATACAAAGCTAGTTTTTCTCGTCTATAACTTGTTCGCTCAGGCATAATTATTCTATTTCCTTTATCACGATGATGTCACCCTGATTGCTTGTAATTGTTTTTTAATTGATTTGATATATGTACGGTATGTTAGTTGTCACTGCATTTTCCGCTGTTTATAATTGTCACTTCAAGTTACGTATAAACATCGAGTATTAATATTATAAACAATTAGAATGTACTCTAGGCACATCTTACAATGCATTCTTTCATACATCCTATAACTTTCTTTCTTAAACTTCCAAACACAACAATTTTAGACGACCGCTTGGCGCAGAGGTAACACAACTTTATGCGCGAAGGGTCGTGGGTTCGATCCCCACATCAGAAAAATGTCTTTATAATTTACATTTGTATTTTTCAGGGGTCTGGATGTTGTTTTCGTATGTATCTATTTACAGAACATATGATTACAAATAATATGTAATAAACCGTTATCTAGTTGCTATAACACAAGCTCTGCTTAACGTGGGATTAGATGACGCTGTGTATAACCTGAAATATTTATCATTATTACTTCACACATATTTCAAATCTTCCATCTACTATGCCTTCATAATTTCGTATGCACATGACAAACATGTTTATACAGCATATATATGGAATATAAACAGCAAACGGTATTTACATAACAGAATGTGCCGCAATAGAGCTGATGATCCATTGTGTAGACGTGTTTTCAATATGAGATCACGTTTGCAGTAAGATGTATCATTTGTACCTATACTCGTATCTGCAATTTTGTAGATGAAGTTAAGATTGAGACGTCATGTTGTTAGAAAATTTGTTAAACTAAGAAAGAGTTGCTCAATGTTACCACTAAAACCGTAATGGCTATTTATGGTACATTGCAGTTTTTTACGCATAGTATTTGGGTTAGTCTCTTTAGATTTTTTTGAATTAGTTGCTTGGCATCCAAGTAGAGTAAATATTACATGGGAATTGTGATGGAATAATTATTTTAATACGAATTTAGTGATTCTAAGTAAAATAAACCAGTCAAATCTATCCCTTTTTATTTCTATTAGTGTATGTGCGGATTAAGACAGACTTCAAGATTTAATCATCTCATTTTAATTCTCTGCAATAATGGTTTTATTTTTATAAAAGGACAAATTATACCAGTTTATAAAAATCAAATCTAATAATGTGTAGATGCTGATTCAGCTTAGAAATGTAATCAGTAGTTTCCAAAATAAAATCATCATCTCATTTCCTCCTATTCTCTTTCCAGCTAAACAGAAGGAAGCGGACACAACCCGAGAACAAAGAGCTCAACGGCTACATAGCAAACTCAACTGTGTATGTGACATCAATAAACGAAAACGGTGCTATAGATACTAAGCCAGCGATATCATCACCCAAGTCTCAGCCGAAAGCTCTGCAAGCGAAACCAGCGCCCGTTATAGCTAACGGTGTTGAGGAGAAGGAGGATCTCAGTGAAAAGTGTAGTGAAGTGACGAGTGATGCATTGATTGTGGCCAGAGAGCATTTGAGTAACGGCCGGTGTGAAAAACTTTTAGGTGAAACTGACAGGGTCAGGCCGACTAGTGGGGATAACAAGTTGACACCGGGAGAGAATCGGTAAGTACTTTAGAGTAGTCTAGAATATGTTTATTAGTAATATGACACTTCGAATTAGTGGCTAGCTAACATAACACGTAGAACAAATGGTTTCTGCGATTTCAAGTCTAAAAGGAGGCTTTAAAATCATTTATGTTGTTGGTTTAAATTTTAAATCTAAATCTAAAATAAAGCAATGATCAAATCACGGCGGATGCTCATCATCAGATTCAGATGAAAGTATTTAAATCAATTTCTCTTTCATATAACACCCAGTTGAGTATAATCTACATAAAATCAGGGAAAGGACACTATCATAATGTAATTAGTACCGGACCTAAATACGCTACCCTGTAATACGTGGGCATAATAGATGAAATTATATATTTATGATCGACCCTTAACGCTCATATACCTCTTATGCTCTTACGTATGATGTTTTAATGAATACAGAACCTTTAAAAGCCTCATCCCTTCTGATAGCGGAATGCTTAATGGTTTCAAATAAGCTTGGAACATTCATAGCGGATTTTTGCGTTTAATGATAATTTTAGTACAGGCTTATTGTTATGTATGGAAAAACAAATGTTCTAAATCAAAGACAAAGTCAATATATCTTGATTCATCTAGGCTACATATAGTGGCACTTTTGAGTGGTCATGGTGTTACAAAAAAATAATTTACCACCGATTTGAAAGGCAGATTGTACAGAGAAGAATCAGCCGGAAAATCTGATAGTTGCTCTTTTAAAATGCAAAGGTATGTACGCGTCATTTATGTTTAGCGATTAACGAGAATTGCTGCGCATTGGTAGAATCGCGCTCGTAATTGACGTATTGGTGCGAGAAAGACAACACGACTGGGACAACCAATCAACGCTCGCGCACCCGAAGATCACGCGCCCCGCGCGCCGCGCCGTTACCTCAATAACTTATTTTGACTTCTGCGCAGGTTTTGTTCAGCGCTAAAGATTCGTGACGCGACCTATACAAATAGTAATAAATGTACATAACAATTGATAGCATACGTATGTTTTAAAATAAATAGGTACAATAGTAATTATTGACACGTGTTATGGACGTGTAGACACGATTATATAGTAAGGCACATGTGTTTTTATACACTGTTTAACTGTTAAAGACACTACGTCACACTTTGAAGCTATAAGAAAACACGTTCTCAAAATTTAATACGAACAATGTGTTATTCGAATTTTTTCTTTTAACAACACAGAGAAAACGGAGAAAGTTTAAAATTATAACCCGACTACTACACGTAATAATGGTGGTACATAATATTTTTAATTAGAATTTTTAGTACCTATAACTGTATAACTCTTCAGCCGGTCTTTAGTTATAACGAATCTATTGACGCAAAAATAATTTAAATCAGTAACCATACCTGATTGTTACTCCACATCCGATTTATATATATCAAATATTTTCTATTGTCTACTATACCATATCATCACGACTGAAAAATTCCTAGCCTTTCAAACAAACGTACTCCGTAGCAAAGTACGTAAATATATATACTATTGAGGAGAAAATCAAAAATCTTCTTCAAATCTTAGCTACAAAAATAAATAAATCACTCAAACAACTTCAAATTTCTGTGTTAGAAAAAGCTAAATGCTGTTAGTTATCTGTGGTCAGTGCTACGTGACAATATGGCCGTTAACTTCAAAGCGAATCGCCGACGCCGCGTTTACATGAAGCGCGTATCATATCTGGATTGTGATAATGTAGAAAGAAAACGGGATTTAACGGGCTTGAGGACGATTACTTGATACTTCTTCGCGAGTCCTTCCTCCGTACAAATCGGTACTCAAAATCCTTTATTCCCAGAACCGCCAAGGAGTGGAACCTTCTTCCGGCTTCCGTCTTTCCTAATGAGTATAAGCTAGATATCTTCAAGGTTAGGGTAAATAGGCATATCTTAAGCAGTCATGTTAGAACATAGAACGCATCGCGCTTACCATCAGGCAGGATCGTGGTCAAATAGCTGTTTAATAAATCATAAAAAAAGGGTTCCTGGAGGCACATAGTATTTGGCTCCGTTTGCCTCCATTATACGAGGCAGCGAGTCCGACAGTTATTGGAGGTGATGGTGGAGGTTGACTTGGTAGAAATGGTATTGAATGAAACACTCCAAGTCCACGTAAACGTCTCCTTCCTAGGAGGAAGCGGTATTCCTACCAGAGCCTGAACGTGGAAATAACTATTTTAGCCTTTTCCCTTAAAGACGGTTACAGAAAACCAGTGTTTTAGATGAAAATCCGACACTTTCTATGTTGTCGGCGTTATTAGTAATTTGATTTTTTCATTGTAGCAATAAAAATTTATTTAATATTAAACATTACAGTGACATTTTAACTATCTGATAATAGACCATTCTTATCGCAATATATGCCACATTTTTTTTATCATCGACGCCTTGTTGTAGCATGTCTTAATTTTTTAGTTTGTGGCACCTGTCATTCTATTAATTTTGCCAGATGGTTAGCAAGAACTACACGTCTACTAGCATAAAACTATTATTTTCCTTATTCAAAAGATTGTCCCAAATTGATGCAGACGATCTAAAATAATCAGCGATATGTTCGCTTATTATGACAAATTATTTTTTATTACAAAAAACCAAGATACAAATATCCCAAAATGTGTGGGGAAAACCTTCAAATCACGACAACCAATATTTAAACCATATTCCTGTTAAGTTATAAAATACTTTTCCTTTATTCTCCAACACCATAACATCGAAAACAATACTATCAAAACAAAACTCATAACTGTACCCCAAAACTATTATCTAGAAACTTCTAAAATAGCGCGCATGTAAAAACCCCTATCCCGGGGACGCTACCTGTTCGTATCCCACCTGTGCGCACGCGCAGGTCGCAGACATCTATCTATCTCTTTCCTACGCGCTCGTCTCTCAAGTTCAAAATTTCAGAATACGTTTAACCGCCGTGGAGTGAGGACGTGTGTGTTGTGTTAGTGAGTGTTGTGTTTAAATGTGATAAAGGATGCACTATAAGCTTTTTAAAAGGTAATTTTTATGTAACATATTTCAAATATATAAAAAAAGGCGATCCTAGTTTTGTATGGGTAAAGCTGTATATAAAATTGTAGCTATGTTTTCTGTTTGTCTGAAAGATATGGATATAATATTACTTCTAGTTTTCGAGAGGTTCTGTTTATTATAGTGTTTCTACGTTATAAATTATTAGTAACATTACTATGTTTATCTGTGTATAACCCAGTAATAAAGAGTAAATAAGGAATTGGGGAAAAGCGAATCTAAAGTATTCCTAGATAAAATTTTCATTTGTATAAATAGTTTAAAATGCCATTAAGATATTGAGATTAATTTTAAACTGGGTAACATTTATAATTGAATATATCTTTTAAATTATGTATTCTCAATTAGTTCGAGCTTAATTTGTATCCCTTTTTTCAAAATCGGTCCAGTGGACCAGTACATCCCAGTTTCGAAGTCAAACATAGCTTCATTCAACTAGGCTACTGTAGTAACACTTAATCGTCAATATTATTTACATGTACTCATATCTTACTAATACTATAATTGTCGAAGTTAGCACTGGTGTTTGAATGTTTGTTGCTCTTACACGGAAAACAACTGAATGGATTTATCTTAAACTTGGTATACAGGTAGAATACACCCTGGTCTTACACATACGATACGATACGAGTTCGCAAAAGTAGCGTACTGTTATTGTACAAAGAATTGTTTTAGTGATTGTTTTGAATGAGTACACTATCGAATTGGGTATACTGTAATGTTGTAAATAAATAGATAAATAATAAATGTATCCCGGTGTTGCTCCGGGAACGGAAATAACGCTGCTAAAACCTTGGGTTACTGCTAGTATCTTATAAACGCTAAAACTTCGTACAAACGCTACTCGTACAAGTTCAATGAATCGGATTCTTTAGTCATGAACGTAAGAACCGGTTAGAAATGCGACCGGCGATATAATTAATTAGCTTAAAGTACATATACATTGATATAAAGAAAAACGTGTGAAATTATTCATAATTCTTTTGGCTGGAAACAGAATAGAAATTCGTAGTCATAGCTTTGAATGACAATGAAATTTGTGGACACGATGACGGTTAGTTTTCAGTTTAAAGCCTAAATTTTAATTTTAATAAGATTTTAATAATAGAAGCTTCGAGAAGAAAAAATCGTTTTTATTTTTCTAGTAACTGCGTGGTTTTGTATTGTACTTAAGGATTAAATAGCTTTATGGCACTCCTTTTCAAGATGCATATCATATTTAAGAAGTTTTTTTTCTTGAATCGTAGTTTCACAGATTTAATATAATAAAAAAACAAAAACACTTTTTAGTGATAAGGCCGCCTATTACATTTATTTTACTCTAAAATTAATCTGTAAGATATAAATGATAAATAAATAAATGAAGCGCATATCATAATTTCCAATACATAATTTTAAATGTATTTTGTATTTTTTTCTCCCAAATGTTTGGGAGAGGCCCTTGCCCAGCAGTGGGATCCCTACGGGCTACTAAAAAAAAAATTAAATATTCACCCTGAAGTACCTATACTCAACATAATACTAGGTCAGTATCAAACAAAATATTTGCACATTATTTTACAATCCACTGAGATTACAATAAAAACAGGCAGGCCATGTGTTGAAATATTGATACTGAGTACTGCCTATATACGTATTATTATTTATACATTAAAATACTTATACTAGGCACTAGCTGTATCCGGCGGGTTTTTCGTATTGTCCGTTTCCACGGCAATACCGGGATTAAAATCTATGTGTCAATCTATCCCGGACAGGGTTGCGTAAGAGTCCACTAGAGCACTAATGACTCCGTCGAATAGCGGGATAGTGGTGGTACTTCTCCCGGAGTTGTAGGTATGCGTGAGCAAAAAAGGGTCTAATCTATCTGCATGCTAAATTTTAGCCAAATCTATCCAGTAGTTTTAGCGTGAAAGAGCTGCAAATATAGGTATAATCATCATCGTCACAAACTGAAATTTTATCCTAAAACTAGCTGCTTAGGGAAGATAGTTATTTTATAAAGGTGTATGAGTTAATTGTTATGATTCTTATTGTATTAGTTTATCTGTAAACTCTATAACAAAAAATATAATTATAACTGAACTTATAGGTACTTAATTGGTATTATAAAAATGCGGATGCGAAAACATATATGTAAATGATTATTTTTTATACTCTTTCACCATAATTATCTGTATTATTAACTACATATTTATTTTCCGAAGAAATAGAAATAAAGAGAGAGTCATTTAAAACATCGGATAATCACTTGAATCTATCTTGTTCGAGAGATTATTTAAAATCACCATTGTGATTCGGAAAGGCGCAGTGCTTAATATTCATAGCTTTGTAATAATGTATCGGAATTCCTCAGCGTCTACGATATGTTTGTATGTAAATGTGTTTATAAAAAAGTATGAATGGAATTAACATTGCTTCGAACTATATTATTATTGTTTATTAAATGTTGAATATCAGAGTTTTCTGCGTGTTCTTCTAGAAACTGCCTCACGAACCTCAAAACTCAAAAAGCTGTAGTTGAATATAGATGTTTTGTACTTTAACTTTGATAATGATTAGTGTTGTGTTTAAAAGTACATTTAATATATAAAAACCTATAGAAGATGACATTATATAGGTGATGTCTATATAGACAATCAGCGATAAATTCTGGCAATGTTCGACAGCCTTTATTTTAATAGTCGTATACACTTTTCAACCGACTTCAAAAAGGAGGAGGTTCTCAATTCGACCCGTATGTTTTTTTTATGTTTGTTACGCGATAACTCCGCCAATTATGAACCGATTTGAAAAAAATCTTTTTTTTCGGCGTATAGGTAATCAAGGTGCCTCAAGGGTGGTCCCATTTAAATTTAATAATAAAAAAACAACCCCCAAGGGTGGAAAATTGGGGATAAATTTTTTTATATGTAATGTCTCCGCCGATTATGAACCAATTTGAACGAAAAATTTTTTGTTGAATAGGTATTATCATGAAGTCAGTTTTATTTTTTTTTAAGTTAATTCTCATTACTTGTTTAGACGATTGCATATTCGCGGCATCCTTTCTTTCTCGAATATACCTACATATTATATGTGATATTTAATGTTTTGGATAGCCGTTCTGGTTAGTTTAAAACACGGTTTGACACTATATAGCAAACAAAGATTTAATTTACTTTGTTAATTTACTTCAAGGGTTTAATTTACCTACACGCCAAACTTCGAGCAAATCCGCTCTGCAGGTGCGTAGACTAATGCCGGAATAATGAAACGCAACTTAAAATTAAGAACAACTTAAACCGGTCAGATCTTACAGTTAGCCATACAATTCTGTCATAATTACGAGTTTTAAGGCGTGATTAAATTTAATTTGCGTACGAGTATTTGGCCGTAAGGAACATTCTTACATCATAACAATGTTTCTCGTTTCTAATATAAGTAAGGCTTTAAATATTCCCTATATGTATGTATACTGCTCTATCTCCCCTAAGCTATTATGTTATTCTTATTAACATAAATGGCTAAAGTTATTTTAATTCGAGAGCGCTTTGACAAGCTGTTTCAAATTTCCATATTAAGAGACACTTGACTAAGAGAGGAACGTCGCTGTTATTTTAGGAAAAGTTCAGTTTAATATTCTTGTGTATAGTAAGACAGTTCGATAAAAGCCTCTCTATGTGTTGTAGTTGTGTGTAGATATTTAATGTGTGTATAACCTGATTCCGATGTTTCATTGCTATATGGAAGAATTAAAGTGATAATTAACTTTAATAAAATAATCGTTCTCATTGGTTCATAATCTGCGGAGATATTGCGTATAAAAAAGTTCATCTCCAATTTTCCACCCTTGGGGGCTTGTTTTTTTTATTATTAAATTCACCTATACGCTGAAAAAAGATTTGTTCAAATCGGTTCATAATTGGCGGAGTTATCGTGTAACAAACAGAAAAAAACATACGGGTCGAATTGAGAACCTCCTCCTTTTTTTGAAGTCGGTTGATGAAAATACGTTATGCTTTGTACGAGACAAATTAATTTTTTGCTTTGCAAATTAAGTTTGATGTTTGTTTATTTTTTATTTAAAGCCAATCTTTTCATGATCCTCCAGAGTCACATAGGATACTGATAACCTTCATTTTTAAAGTCGGTCTAGCATCCTGCCTGCAACCATGCGATCGTAACTATCACGTTGAGAATCCTTCAGACAATCGTCGAATATCAATTTGGAATCGCGGGAATGTCCTACGTCGTCAGAATACGAAACCGGCGCATAGCCAGATAATTGAATTAGTATTTTATTCCCTCATCCCAAGATCCAGTTTCCGTTGACTGATAATTATCGATGCTGTAGGTTATGGATCGGTTGGAGACGTGTTTTGATAGCTTTTATTTCATATTGACTGTTTAGCGTTGCCAGTAAACGAATTTTGCTTCGAGATAGATGTATACTGCTTATAAGTGTTTGGGAGGTTTTGGAAGTATTTATGTAGTCTTGCTATTCTGAACTAAATAAGCCGATCTTGAAACGTATTCTACCAAAGGTAGAAGCTGCATTTTTTGTGTCATAAGCTGTAATGATACCACAGTTTTGGTAATGTATTATAGAATTGTATAAAGAAGTTATATTTGAGAGGTTTTTAAACCCTGCTAGACCCTTAATTTATGGACCTAGTAATTCCATAAAAGCATATTTTTAGTAGCTGTAGTAACCCGAAATATACCGTAAACTTGATATCCAAT
>JADANM010005719.1:1046891-1062852 GCA_026213755.1 Eurema hecabe
TTGTTGTATTTGTTATCATTAGGAGAAGGTTCTTATGTAAGAAAAGATTAGCATTTCACTTTTTCGATATTTTAAGATTATAGGGCGATACGAAGTTCGCCGGGTCAGCTATTTATTGATATTTTTACTGAATACCCTTGCGTAACTAAAGCGGCTGGTAGTAAGATATAATATTAGTTTTAAGTTCGCCTCTATAAAATATTAGTATAGAACAATAGGACTATACGATATCGATAACATTGACACTGATTTATAGGCAAGAGTAATTGAATGGGAATCGAGATGATCTCATTGTTAGGGAAAGGTTATGCGCACCATTTAAGGAGATGCTTCTTGCTGATAGGCTTGTAGCGGACTTTCTTATGTTTACAGAACACTTCTTAACTTGTAGTATTTATATCGAGTTTATGAACTACTTCAAAGTATGGCGCCTTGGTACAATCAAAAATTATTTTTGCAGATTATGAGGATTTTCATTAATTTACAACAAGAAAGTATTTTTTAATAGAAAACTAACAACTATTCGATTTAAATTTAATTTCGCTTGAACATTACTTATTATGTCGCATCATATATAACAAAATACTATTTATATTAATTACTAGCGGGCCCGTGTCCACTTCGTCGGGCATAATGTTAACAATCCTTTTTTATACAGCACATGTATGGCACTGAGCAATAGTGTGGCTTTCTATTGGTGAAAAAATTTAAAAAATCGATTTACTGAATCGATTTTAACCCTTACAATTTAACAAACACACAAACTTTACTTCTTTATATATTATTATAGATAAACGTATGTACAATAGATGTTTAATAGTGTTTTACACAAAAAGTACTAAATAGATTTGCTGATTTTTAATATGTATGTAGATTTGCCCACGGATAAACATATCGAATTTTTTTTGTCACAATATTGCTCCGGAAACAGTAAATACGCAGACAAAACCGCGTATCGCGGCTAGCCAGTTATATAAGAAAGACAATAGTATTATATAATTGTGAAAGTACAATGTATTAGCTGAAGAGATATGGTTAAATTTAATTCTCTAGCCGTCTTTGTTATTCGTGAGCTAAGCTCATTTAAACCATGTAACGAACTTTAATATAATTTTTACTGTTTATTGGATTTTAAATTCTTCGATTCATGTATTAAAATTTCTTACCTATAGCATTGAGTCTGTATGAAGAAGGTTTCTTGTCTAATTGAGATTGAACCTTCTTATTTGAAGTCGGTTAAGAGGTGGTCCCTTGTCATCAGACAAATGACATGTTTAGTTACACAAATGTTGAATTTCATTTACCATTTACATACCAAAACAATTTTTATATACACGATCTTTCATTTTTGCATGTTGGTTAAGTAATTTTTGGCAGCCCTTATAGTTTTTCCATTCACCCCTTTCTATTGACCCCCCTCGTCGGGTGAATAAAAATGATACATTTTTTTTTAATCTGAAAAACATTTGCTTATAGTTAAACTAACATTAGGTATTTCAGCTGCTTCTTTGTGGTACCGGACATGATATTAAAATAATCTGCAGTTAAAAAAGTAATAATAGACAACAAATTCTTAGGTCAAAGTTAAAAAACCACTGCTATTCACCCCGTTTTACGGTACCCAACATCACATTAAAATAGGGAACAGACAATAAATAGCAGTATTAACAGTCAAATGAGCTCGCAAAGTTGTGGTTACTTTAAGTTCTGTGGTCGGCCTTCCCTAGCGTTTTGTTTTTAGTTAAACTTTATTTTTAAGGCTTGCTTAAATAACCTTAGAAAATTCAATGGCTGTAACGTGTAGTATTTCTTTATATGGAAGTATGTAGTTCATAAAATATAAAATTAATGGGTCAATCGGTCTAAAATTAGAGGGTCAATTTGTATATTTGTAATTTGTATGTACGACTTTTTAATCATTCAATTTTTATTAACAAAAATATATTTGTAATTTACATTTGTATTTTTCTGGGGTCTGGGTGTTGCTATGTATTGTATGTATGTATTTACAAAAGAAAAGTATGTATATGTAATTTATTCCGTTATCTAGTTGCCATAACACAAGCTTCGGCTTAGCTTGGAACTAGATGGCGCTGTGTATAAATGTCCTGAAAATATTTATTTATTTTATTTTATTTATGCTTTAGTGAACATACTATGGATGATAAATAATAAATAAATAAAAAATAAATATAATATTCTTCACGTCACAACTACGCAAAGGTTTTGCATGAAGACTATGGTTTGGCATGAAGGTAGATAAGTAGAAAAGTACGTTAGACCCTGGAATAACATATAGGGATAGTAATAATTTAAACATTGATTCTTTAGTTTATGATGAACATGGCAAATTGCTTTCCAATTTTAACTATGAAATTAAATTTTAATAAATTTAAGACTGTATTTCGTTTACATGGATACAATTGTCAATACAGAATAAACATAAGAAAAATATATGTAAGTTTTTTTTTTTATACAAAAAGCGGGCAAACGAGCAGGAAGGGAAACTGATACAAGTAACCACCTCACACATAACTCACGAGGGGCTCACGAGAGCATTCGCGGCATTTCAGGCCGTTCAAAAAGGAATATGCTCTTTTCTTAAATGTCTCTAGGTTATACGTCTTTAATTGCTGAGAACCGCTTTTTTGAAGTCAGTTGAAAACATTAATAAACATGAAGTAATGTATTTAACCAATATTCATGACACGGAACAAATTATGTCAAACGAAAAATGGGTCCACAGATCTTTTCTTCGTCAGTTGTTCAAAATTGTTTTACTAAGACAATGAGGCTGCTTCGACTATAATAAGTAAAACGAAATGTTTTTTTAATTACTTGGAAATGCTTTATTAGTTCATTAATAATATATTTTCGTAGATAGGTACATTGTGGATACTATATATGCCGTGTATACATTTTTTAAAGTGGGTTAATCCTCATAGTATACCCGCTAGCCTCTCGGAAAGAACGGTCTATCGGACCAATAAACGTTACGTCTTAGTGCAGCGGGTGGGTATTTCGGGCACCTATTTAACACAAACATTTAAATACATAATATAACTATCTATTTATAAAACAATTACCAGATTGTTACAGTAGTTCCAAATCCATATCACAACATACAGTAACTACTTCAATATAATATTAATGTACATTTAAAATATCATAGTATTTCAAAATTTGAAACTACAATGAATCCTAGTATTAGCGATACATAATGCGTAGTTAAATCAGGATATAATTAGGGTTTTAAGCGCTTTATAGGCAGCCTGGGGTCTGTTTGCGAGGGTTAACTTTATTGCAGTGATCCTGGGACGTTCTGACCCGGTAAATTATGGAAAGGGTTGGTTTTAAGCTACGGCATTGGTTAGCCGGCGTTTTGATTTTGGTAATCGTATCTTAATTTTATAATAAACTAGCTGACCCATGCCCACTTCGTTGGGCATAATGTCACCAATCCTTTTTTTATTTTATTTAGCATTACTCATTAATAAAATGTGGCTTTCTATTGGTGAAAGAATTTTTAAAATCGGTTCAGTAGATCCCGAGATTACCCCTTCCAATTTAAGAAATACACAAACTTTACTTCTTTATAATTTTAGTATAGATTAATTTTGACTACAACTTGACTTGAGGTTTTTTTTAAATGGTTGAGAGACACTTGGAATAAATAAACGTTTTAGTTTCTACGAGTTCGTCAAGTTCTTGAATTAAACATTACCAAGATGCAGAACAATGGGGATATGATTTTCCTTGTTGAAATAATTATTTGTGTAAATCACACCCATTCGCGAGACGTCAGTATGGCGCGTATCAATTTGTTATCTGTGGTAATTAGTCAGCCATACCTGTCATTGTGAACGCGCGAGCGCGAAACGACGCGCGCTTCGATATTTGAATATTGTTATGTTTTTAATCGGAATTTTTTTATTTAAAATTCAGTGTTATGTGCCAGTAAGGTTTTCAAATTGAATTATTTTGACTTTGATTTTTTAATTGTTACGGTTTTAAATATTAATGTTATGTGCCAGTGTTAAATTGTATCGTTTTAATTTTGATATTTATAAATAGTTGCATTTTAAAGTGAAGCATTTTGAACCGTTTACGAGCATTAAAATAATTGAAATGTGTGTAAATCACGCCCATCCGCGCCAGGCGTCACTGGCGCTTATCAATTTGTTATCTGTGGCAATTAGTCAGTCATACCTGTCATTGTGAACGCGCGTATTTATATTCGAATTGAGAACAGTTTCCATTTATTTTTTTAATGAAAAGTGTTTTTAAGTACGTGATAAAGTGCTAGTTTTTTAGTGCATTTGGAAACGGATACGAGGGAATTCGAATTTTCCGATTAAAGGTAGCGTTTAAATATTTGTGTTTAATATTAACGTGATGTAAACAGAACTGTTTGGTTATGTTATGATATCCAATTAACCAGGTAATTAAATTATGCCAATCTATTACCTACTCCGGTACACCTGATATTGATTTTGAGTCGGAGTAGGAAGCCTTATACAGTGTTAGTGTAATTTGAATACTATGTGGTTGTATTATTTACATTATGATATTAGGTGGTGGAGATGCGCATTGGGCTGGCTTGCATTGACGTTTTGGTAGGAAGGTGGTACTACCTTTCTAATAAAAACGTCAAGCTATGACATAGAAAAATGAATGATTTCTATCGCAATAGAAAGAATTGTAACTAAATGAATATGACTTTGGCGAATGGATTTGGCCGTATTGTTACGAGAACGAAAACTAGACGAATAAAAACTTAGGGCACGGCTTGTGTTTGAACATATGTAATGATAATGATATAATAGAAGAGTATTTTAAATCGGAAAAAGTTTTTAAAAGAAAGAATGTTATTACCTAATAAAACAACGATGCAAAGCAATTAAAAGTCATGATTCGTAATAACTACATCATCACTTAATTGTAAGTAAACCTAATTTACCATAACAGCTGATTGTGCGAGCAGCGCGGCGTCGTGCGTCCCGCTCGCACGCACGCGGACGTGACGTCACTGCGCGATCAAATCGCGCTTCCGGCCAAACCTGTATTACCAGTTTCGGGTCTATTTTGTCTGTGCCTTTTGTTTGTAAACCGGATAGCAGGCTTTGTTGAATTTGGCCTACTAGATACACTGTAAACATAATTCATACAATTATTGTAATTTACACAAATGTTAAAGTCATCTATTAGACTAGCCGTGTCTCGCGATTTTGCCCGCAATATTTCATCTCCATGAAGGTCGTTATTATACAATACGGCAACAATTATTTTACTTATTAACACGGCACGTAGCGGTATACGCATGAGCTGGGTACTGGACAGTATTTGGACATTTCAACATTACTAACATACAAGTCACTATAATTATTATATAAAGAAAACTATTGGTACAATTACTAAATGTTGATTTATAACTAGAAAATAATTTGAATAGGACTTCGCTTCTATGAGATCTCAAAACTTTTTACGATGGAAAGACTGCATCGAGGGACTTGGCTTTTTTTACATTTAATGTTTTTCGTGGGATTTATTTTTCTAAAATAAAACTAACCTAAGTTACTTCTCACTACATGCATCATTCCATCCATTATGATGCTTGGACATTATTAATATATAGGCGATAGACTTGACTTGCGTGGAAAAATGGCATTTCATCAGAAATCATTGCATTTTTCGGACAACATTGTATTTTTGTATCTTGGTGTATATTTATTCATCTAAATGTAAGTTCTTGTGTATTGTTTCAATTTGTGTAATGTGCTCTGCAATTCTGACGACCGCTTGGCGCAGTGGTAGCACAACTGCTTTCTGTGCGAAGGATCGTGGGTTCGATCCCCACACCGGACAAATATAGTCTGGGTGTTGCTATGAATTGTATGTATATA
Organism: Eurema hecabe; assembly: GCA_026213755.1. NCBI lineage: Eukaryota > Metazoa > Arthropoda > Insecta > Lepidoptera > Pieridae > Terias > Terias hecabe. The sequence goes on from JADANM010005719.1 coordinate 1,052,795, forward strand.
TTTATTTATAAAAGAAAATTATGTATATGTAATTTATTCCGTTATCTAGATGCCATAACACAAGCTTCTGCTACATGTAAAAAAAAATGTTTTTTTCTCTATTACTACATTCTCCAACTACACTTCACGTATGATTTATTTCTAATAAACTCACATATATATGCTTCTTCATCATATAACCAGCCATTCCGTATTAAACGTTAGAATTTTAAAGCACAGCTTTTGTGTTGGCTGTATAATGAACATTTCCGATCGGTCTCTATCCACTTGTGCAGCTTTTGTTCAGATCGTTCAATACTCACAGCTCCTCATACTACGCTGTATATGAAAAGCCTAGATATTCTGGGAATACTAGACTGATGTAAGAGAATTTTCTTCGTTTACAAACCTGCTTGCTTTTGATGTATGTTAAGGAATAGATTAGATATTTTGGGAATAACAAACTGATGTTTGCTTAAACTTTCTTCGTCTATAATAACTTGAAATTTGGAGGGTATTGTAAAGAGGACCAATATTCTAAGGAATGCTTCTATGGTTTTTTCTGTATGTATGAGAAAAGCTTACATATACCTAAGTAATAGATAGTTTTAATAAGATTTTCTTAGTCTGGTTGTTTTTGCGTTAAGAGTGTTTGCTACAATTGAACCGATTTTAAAAGAATATAAAGAAGTCCAATTCGTTAACTTGTAGTGCATAATTGAAATGGTTTAACCATGAAAATTATCCTATACATAGCCATTTTAGTACAATTTTTCTGAAGTATTCCACTTAGGATGACAAGTAATAATAACTATCACAATCTTATAAGTATAACAAATCTGCGTCGTTCTAACATCATCGCGATGATCGCGAGCACGTTGGTATGTGGTCGTCTGAACGTGATCCGCCCGCTAATTATGTACTCATATTATATTACTGACAACGCGTTGCTCTTCTTATATGTGCGTAGTGGTTTCTGTTATATTTTTTATTATAGTCAACAACTGGGAGGGTTGATGGTTACCGATCATTGAAAGACAGGGCTTGCAAAACATTTCAGAGCTATCAAGCTCCACCAGTGTGGACACTGGTGTGATGACCGTTTTCTATAAGGTGGCTCGCCAGATCATTGGCCCCCGTAAGCTTTTGCCTAAAAAAAAGAACATGGAGTCTAAAGACGAGAAATGGAAGACTTGATTTTTATAACATTTTAATATTCATTTAGTTAAGGTTTTACCCTTCGATCGATATTATTTTAATCCTATGTTATTTCTGCAATTATTAAGGTTAAGGCGAATACCTCATAGATCGTCATTTAATGATAATTTTTAGATAGAAAAACTTGGATATGTGGAATCTGGTGGTTACCTAGCTTTGCTGTGCTCATGATAAAACACATTTTTAGATACGTGTTAATTCTAGCATTAAATCTAAAAAAAAGTATGCGTCGTTTTGTGTCAACTATAGATCGTCTTACTTCGAAGCCTTTTGCTAGCTACAATATAAATTATTTTAGAACGCTGCAAACATGACAGCCAAAGCGTAAGCACAAAACGGTTTCAGTTGAATCGCTTCAAATATCAGTGTTTCATACAAGTGAGCATTCAAGTCCGATATTTGTGATACAACAATAGGCATTGTGACAATCGTCTGTTTAGTTCACACACCCTCGTCACTCAGTCACTCATTGTTGGAACTGTGGTGTACTGTATGCAATCAGAGCGTACCTAGAATATCTAGATGTTATTTTAGTTTTGACGGGAAGCGACGGACTGTGTATGGGTTTGACGTTTGGTTTCGTAGCACTTCTCGTCGAGAGACATCTCTCGTTTTAGATATTGTTTGAAGCCTAGCTATAGAAGTGATCAGGTGGCTCGCCTGATTGTTTGTCCCCTTTATTATAAGAAAGTCTAGCGAATTCAAAATAGATAAAGATAGATGCAGAAAGGGAATAGGGATATTCTGGTTACCTCATCTTGGTAGTGGGCGATTGCTTCTCGTGGGTTCATGTAATAGTGTCTCAATTTTAAATTTTGTATCCAAGCTTGTGCATTCATTACTCAAAGAAGCATTTTTTCTTAGTATCTGCTGAGTTGTCTTTTAGTTTATAATACAGTAGGTATTATACATAATTGCTTACAATATGAATTCATTAGATCCAGATAAAACCCCTACAAACTTACAAACTTAAAATTCACAGTTATATTAATATAGGGCCTATACTATAGGCTATGGATGAGTATTACTAGGCTCGCATAAATGATAAAGAGTAAGTCTGATACGGAAGAGCGGTCGGAAACGTGGTACAAAGACAAAATGGGTCGGGCTACCTGCTACCCGGACAGGTTGTGAGAGCGTGGAAACGTACTTAGGGTATAGGCGATGGCGATATTTGTATTTATTCATAATCATTCGCTATTGCCCGTGACTCAACTTTCATAATTATTATTATTTTTATTTTCTTGTCTGTATTGTTTATATATTTTTTTCTGTATTTAACTTAGTAATGTGCCGTCTGAACAAATATTATGTTGAAAGCATGCTATATCCTTTTATAAAAAAAAATCATGTAACTACTGTTAACTATTTCATGTTTTACTATGTACAGTGAATTTTCGTTAAAGGATTTTTTAAATAAATAAATAAATAAATAAACTTCCCCTTCCCTTATAACCCTTTTTTCTTATTAAATAATTTGTTAAATTTAACGTGAAATTTAAAGTCAAATATATCTTTAGTGAACTAGGCTAGTATATACTAATTTTGTTGTTTTATAAAGTGACAATCCAAGCGCTTTTTAATTATTGTTTTGCAAGGTGTTAGGTGTGTAAATGGTTAAAAAACAGATCTCATTTTATTCAATATTTTAGGATAGTTATATTGGTCTTTAAACGAAATACATCTAAAACAACAACATAAAAATGATAATAAGCATATGGAAGATGCGTTGCTTATGAAGAAAATGGAATAATTTCACCTTCCTCTGAACTAAAGGGGATTCTGGACTAGTCAGACTTATTGGCAGTTAGGTCTCAAGGCAAGTTGGCATATATTGTCTCTGAATAAAAAATATTATAAGCGCGATTCAGCGGTCAATACACTAATAATAAACAGCTTATTAATAAAAGTTTTATAATCTCTGTAAGCTTATAACTTGAGTAGCAACCGCGCCCCGCGTTTACGCTACATTAATATTACGATCCTACCTGTTTTTTTGTATGTTCGTTCATCTGAAACGCATAGTTACATTATGCTGTGAAGGGCAGGTATTCGATATGGTGGTGTATTTTGATTTATAATGTATTTTGATTTATAATTTAGTATTTATTAGCTAGTTTTTAATAGGATTTGTGCCAAAGAAATAGAGGATAAAGGTAAAGTATATGTCGGAACTCACACTGACCGATCGAAACGCAACTACATCTCTGATGTAATGCCATTGCTTTTATCTATACCTACTATAGGGGGCAAACGAGCAGGCGAGCCACCTGATGGAAAGTGGTCATCGCCGCCCATCAACACGCGCGGAGCTTGACAGCTCAGGAGTGGGTTGCCGACCTTTTACTTGAGGCCAGTTATTTTAAGAACGGTGGTACCCTTGGTATTGCTCTACCAACAAAAGATTGGAATAAGGCGTGAATCACACGGCACTAGAATATATTTAAATTTTAAAGCTTTAAACATACTGTATTTCGATTTAAATAGGATAAAGATGGTTTATGTTACTTATTAATTCTGAACACTTTTTTGCTCATTTTCCCTTACATTAGTGGAACGACACATTTATCCTACTTATATATAAAAAGTAAAAACACAGTTTCCCTTAAACACGAATGACTAAAGACTTTAATCATTATATATAAGTAATTTCAAGGATAAAGTGACGATGTCTCGGTGTAGTACATTTGGGAAAATGGCTAGGATTTCGTTCCGGAAAGCCCTTTATCCACAAATTATTCTAAGTTAGGGTGACTATAGCCTTAAAGTGCATTTATAAGTTATCCACTAAGTCCCACTGGAAGTACATTTGAAATTTTCTGTAGTCTACGTGGATTTATTATATTTATGTAGTTATAAAGTAAAGTATCTATCCTTAAAAGGCCGGCAACACACTCGTGACAACGCGAGTGTTTATGGGCGGCGCTGTTCACTTTACATCAGGTGACACGCCTGCTCGTTTGTCCCTATTATATACATAAAAAAATATACTTGATATATTTGACAACACAATCACAATTTATTAGTAGTAGATGTGTTAAAATTAACGTCAAGAATTATTTACAATAGGAAACAATGAGAGTTAGTGACCACTTCTAATGAAGTGAGTTATTTATCGCGTTTCTAATATTTAACACCAAACTTTTTGGTATTAAAGTCTTAAAGAATGAAAAATGAATTTGATTGGTCAAATATCTCTTACCTAACGCAGAGATCAATTAAATCAGTTAAGCTCCGTACTCACATACGGTATTACTCGATAGTTTTACTCGAAGTCGAGTAAAAATCAACGTGTGGACCGCAAAACTCACAGTTCGAAGGCTCGCACCGAGCCGGCTCGATGGAATTAAATTAAAGTAATTTCCTTCGCACCTACTCGAAGCGAGCCGTTGAGCTTGACTCGAGCGTGTGTACATGACCGCGAGTGGCGCGTGTCGAGCGTCAGTTCGCTATTGTTTTTTGTGAGACTTGCTAAATACAGCCACCGTCTCCTTTGTTGCAAAGACATCCTTTGGCTCGAACGGTTCGGTGAATACTGAACAACGCGCATCACTCGATAGATCAATGCTCAATGTGTGGACGAAAGCGCATGCCATGGGTTTTACTCGACAGTTTAGCTCGATCGAGTAAAACTGTATGTGAGTACGGAGCTTTAGATGATTTAGCATAATATAGCACTAGTCAGGCTCGTATTGAAGTGGTAACCCTTATTGATTGTCCCATAGAAATCTACCTCAAGATAATCAATCTCATGATTATAATAATAATATTATTAATAAAAATTACCCTCACTTGAGGAGAATAAAACAAAAAGATATTAATAATAATAATAATTTATTTCCATAATAAGGTGATTTACAAAATATTTTACCCAGGCTCCCAAGATAGCAAATACTGTTTTTCAGGAGCCTGTTTCATCCAAATCATGACACATATGCGGCACCGACACAATTCGTTCAGATTTACAATAGATATATAAAAATATAAAAATTCATCTTTAATCAGTTACATAGCGAATTAATACAGTAAAATGAAAAAAATCTATGTATAAGTATGTACGGATGAAAACAATACTTATAAAAAAAATAATAATATAATCTAAATAGTTATACAACGGTTAATAGAATACGTAGCGCTTATTGATCTTATAATTTTCTTCGTATTACTTTATGTAAATATAAAATCAAATAATATAAACAATTCGTAACCTATTTATGAAAGTTCAGAATCCCTAAAGCATGGCCACGCTAGGCGAGTTTATTTTACGTAGAGGCCACCGAAATTGGAATACTCCGTATGAAAATCAGCTCCAAGTTAGGGGTGAGAGCGATTTTATACTTGCTTTTGTTATACTCGTATATTAAAATATAAATGTATGACAGGCGAATATTGCTAAACCCTATTGGACGAGCCTTGAATAACATGATCTTAGGAATGTAGTATTGTTATACTGTTTTGTTTTGGCTAGAGGTAGCTACCTCTATCTACAAAAACACTTTCGTTATCCACAGTGTTTCATAACCACATTTTACCCTTTCTACTGAAAGCTTTTATTACTCATAATAAGGTCATCAAAGAAGGCCAAAAGAGCTTCTTCGATCCATATTTCTATAAACAAATATATCAAATCCTAGTGCTCACCGAATAAATAGCTTCAAAAATATGTTGGTGTCCTTTTTCCTCTAAATTTCCTCGGAACATTCCGCTGGTTCCTATCACAAGAACCTGTAGCAATAACCTAAAGCCAGCTGCTGCCTCATGATTCGCCTCGTTTCATCGCAAATACTAGCCGTTGTCTCTTTTAAGGCAACGTGTATATGAGATTAGAGCTAATACCGATAGGTTATACCTAGATCTAGTACTCTCTAAGTACTACTAATACGAGCTGCCCTGGTTTCACTCACATATTTTATGCATGTACATGTTCTTCTCATGCGGGTTTCTTTAATAGACAGAGTGATTAAGAGGAAGGTATATATGTATAACTAGCTGTAGCCCGCGACTCTGTCCGCGTGGATTTTCATATAAAATTTTGACCTCCCCCCTTCCCCCCTTATAACAATTTTTATTAGTTAAAAAGACGCCTATGTTACTCTCCATCTTTTCAACTAACTGTATGCCAAAAATCAGGTCGATTGATTACTTAGCTACGGCGTGAAGGAAGGACAAACAAACAAATAAACACACTTACACATTTATAATATGAGTATGGATTAAAACAGTAAAACGCCGATTATCCGAACGCCTATTATCGGAATCGGTCGAAAAACGAACTATCGTTTTTCTTTATTACCAGTCTATATCCGATTATACGAATAGACCCCAGTCCAAATAAATTCGGATAATCGGCGTTCTACTATATTAATTATACATATAAACCTTCCTCATGAATCACTATGTCTATTAAAGAAACCCGCATGAGAATTGGTTGCGTAGTTTTAAAGATTTAAGCAAAGTTCCGGGTAGCACTGCATTGGCTATGGGCTGGCGTTACTCTTACCATCAGGAGTGCGTCCAGCTCGTCTCCCCTCTTCATATAATAAAAAAAATGGATTATTGGAAACTGCATTATTTCTAAGTGTCGTAGAAAGTCTTATAGAGGAATTTCAGTTCCAAATAATATCTTTAAACAGTCACAAACTGTTCCTATTTATAATAACAGTAGACTTAAATATGTATTTTATAATTAGTATTTCATGCAGAGACTGTCAAGGTCCTTTGCTGGCCTTTTATGGATAAGTGCGTCTGATGTCCACTGCACAACAATAGTTTTATTATTTGTTTACTTTCAACACTTAAAATAATGTACTACGTCGGTATTCGTTATTCAAAAGACAAACAAATTATTTGTAACCTTAAAACCTTCTTAATTTAACCTCTTTATATTTCAGTCTATAAACTTAAACTGGCATTCAAATTTTTTAAGAAAAGAAAAGTTTTTAAATTCAAAAATCGAATAGTAAGCAATAAGCCGTCTACATATTTGAAGCACGCAGAGACGTTACATGGAACAGATTTGAAATGCAAAAGCCGTTACGTAAAGCGGTGGGCATGAGCGTGACGTCACGCACGGCGGCCTCTTGCTAGCGGCTAGGCGATCCTTGTTGAGACTTTGTGTAATGTGTTGTTTATGGGAAACTTGCACCTTTATTATGGGAAATAGGCTATAGGCCATTTGAGTTATATTTTATTTGCGGTAGACAGTTTATTTAAAAAACTCTTATTTTGGATTCCGAATATGACAATAGTTCAAATGAAAGACCTTTAATACCAATAAATCCTTCATAAATTCATGCTTAACATGTGATTTATTTAAAATTTACAAAGTACAAGCATAATTAAAAAGAGTTATTTTTAAAATCGACTACGGCATTTCGAATTTGGCATCTAACGACTAAAATAATTTACAATTAATTACTTAATTAATGGATTCTTAAATATTTAATATTGTTAAAAAAGATTCAAAACTACATTTTACAATCCTTATTAACCATTTTAGGGAGAGGAAGATGGACGACAAATTTTAAAACTCTGCTTATACTGATACTACTCTAGGTACTTAATGACATATTTATATAGAGCCCTCCCCTAAAGACATTCTAAGTATAATCTACATACAGTTACCAATTTCAATGATTTAATACAGATATGTTACATTCCAGGCCGCGCCGTCGGTCCGGATCTAGCATCGTGGTGGTCGGTGCCGACGAGGAGAAGCGCCCCCCGGATGACGCGCCAGACATGCTCAGTATGCTGTCGCTTACTTCAGATACCGGTCAGTACACTGCACTAAACTTGGGGAGCTTGAGTGTGCTTGCCTAGAAGGATTCATGTACCCAATCCCTATAAACATCCTGATTGCTTACCTTGAGAAAGACCCATTCATGTTCATTCTAAAAGTATACGTAGAAATAACCCCCCTTAAAATGATCCCATCGATTTTATCAATATGTATTAATAAATAAATAAATATTTTCAGGACATTAATACTAATTAATTTTTTGTAAATACATACTAATAATCTATGTATTAGCATAGCAACCCAGAAAAATACAAATGTTAATTACAAATATATTTGTCCGGTGTGGGGATCGAACCCACGACCCTTCGCGCAGAAAGCAGTTGTGCTACCACTGCGCCAAGCCGTTGTCTATTTGGAAAGCCAGCGTAGCTTACTGCGTTAGCACGTATTTAGGTGGTCCATTTTCCCTACTCCTTTATTCTTTTCCCTTCCATCGCAATACCTTCCCTTTTCCAATTTTAAAACTCTTAGCTTTGCAATTGTTGTGGGGATGTGGTCGCTTACCATCGCAATCCCATTAAAAAATATCCCTTCCGGCTTCCTTAGATCTTTAAGTTAAAGTGATTAAGAAAGCGTAACGTAGCAGACAGACAAAGTCGTTTTTGCATTTAAATTATAAATCATGTTTCATATTAAATATAGCTATTGGAAAATATCGGCTAAATCCGTCCTATTTTAGTCAACTTCATTAAATAGTAAGTAAAATTAAATGGCGACTGAAAACGATTTCGTAATAATTTGCTGACGAAAATTAGAAGTAAGTGCCGTGAAATAATTTGATAAATCGACGTCGTGGTTGCGACGGCCTTGTGCTGAGCAAAAAATTGACTTCGTATTGTTTGGGTTTCTTGCTAATTATTCAGGTCTTTTAATTCGGGGCTTAACAAACCTTGGGTTTGAACAGCAATTTCTTAATGCTATACCGAATATCATCAACCACTAAAATATAGTTTCAGCAGGGTTGAACATAAAATAGAAGGGTTTCTTGAGTCTATTGCAACATCAAATTAAATAAACAGTGCATGCTAGGTAACTTTAAATAGTTTTCACACGTTTTTTGGTTAGGCTTAGTAGTCTTTAAGATAATATTTTGTTTCTACTTGTAATTAACTTTACTAAGCACTTAACTTGAAAAAAGGGCTTAAAATCTTAAAAGTTCAATCAAGCTATCTCAAAAAGTTCACACCTAAATAATGCACACAAATTATCCTTTAACACAGATTATTATAATAATCAAATTAGGTTATCATCTGAACCCTTGTAAACTTTTAGCAAAAAGTTTTTTATTATTATGATTATTATTAATGAACACAATTTTTTTTACATTTGCATTGTATATCTTCTAAAGCACCACGTTTTATTCCAGGACCTCACCGCGAGATGGCGGTGGACGTACCGGACAGTTTCATCGCGCGGAACAAAACGCCTCCCCGCTACCCTCCGCCCCGCCCGCCCCAGGTACGAGCCCGACGGGACGAGGAACCTCTCCTCTCCTCCGGAGGCTCAGGAACCTCCTACGCGAGTAAACAGAGCGTCCTTCAATCCCTAAACATGTCCCCTCCTAGCTCCGGTTCTGGGAGCTTCAAAAACAACAGCACAATTGAACTGCTATCTTTACCACAGAGTTCAGATTCTTTAAGCTTCGGATCTAAGAAGAGCAAAGGATCCTCAGAGACAACTAAATGTGATTTGCTCTCAGACAGCCAGTCGGTAGCTTCGAATTTGACTCACAACTTGAGCGACCACAAAATCCAGCTTCTGATATCAAATGGGGAGGACTCCTTACTAGATTGCAGGGAGGGTGTGACGTATTCAGCGCGGACTGACTCCGTGTTGATCAGGGAGGCTGTTTATGCTTCCTACAAGCTTCCTCCCGGTTTTGACACGACTCCAGTTCTCTTGGGGCGGGAGGTAGCAGTCGATGTCCCGGACAGCTTCGTGCAAATCGTGAAAACTACTCCGAAGTACCCCGGTACAGGGTCCGTGGATAGAAAGAGCGTGGTCTTCCAGGTAACACCGCACTTCATGTCATGGGTTTGGTCATGGGATCTGGTGGTTT
>JADANM010005719.1:1082936-1102811 GCA_026213755.1 Eurema hecabe
CACTAAAAGTTCCCGCGTAAAAGAATTCTTTAATAATATTCGCCGTAAGACACTTTTAAATGATGTTAATATATGTTAGTAATATAATACTCAATATATTTAGTACTATCTCTCCTATAATTATATGTAGTATACATTTAATTTCGCATCAACTTCCAAATGATCTAGAACCTTCTAGAATTTCGCTAGACCTTCCATGATCCAAACATTTATACCGTAAAGCTAACAAACAGTTTCAATCTGTGAGGCGAAGTTATGGGTTTGAAACTAGGCCATCGTTGGGAAAAATATTGGAACCGGTTCCACTGCTGACCTACACTTGCTTCTTACACGAGAGCTGGTACACGACCAATCTATCGGACATTTAAAGTCCTATAATATAGGTCCTATGGTACAGTTTATTCTATGTTTTCTTAAAGTAGAAATCATAGATATAAATTTTATATTCCATAACATGTAAAATACTAGTGGTCCCCTGCGGTTTTCCCGTCCTTCTCCGGATTGTTCAGGTTCCCGAAACAATTAATTAGTTAATATAAGGTCATGTATAAATATTACAATAGTCGTTGTTTATATTTACAATTGTATGTTCTTATTTTAAAAAGAGTAACTATCAGAGTTTCTTGCCGGTTCTTCTCTGTAGAAACTGCCTTACGAACCGGTGGTAAATGTTTTGTAATACCATGACGATTCAAAAGTGTTACTTTATGTAGCCTCATTGAATAAAGATACTTTTGACTTTGACTTTGGTCTTATCTACCTGTATGCCAAATTTCAGAAAAATCTATTTAGTAGTTATGTGAGAGAGTATCAATATTAGTAAGTAATATAATTAAACGAAATAAAGTGTAGATTTGACAACATCTGATTCAAGCGCCATTGTGTTATTAAAAATAGTCAAAAAAATAACAAAGTCGCTTTCTTCTGTCTGTACTAATGTCTCCTTAAATCTTCAAAATAGGCAACCGATTTTCATTTTTTATTTTTATCGGATAGAGTGATTTGTATAATATGCATAAATACCGGTAAAACCGCGGGTTGCGGGAGAAGTTGATATTTCGAAATACTAGATGTTGTTAGCAAAAAAAGCATTCTCCGACCTTAAACCATTGTGTTTGAAGCACGCTTGTATTGCACAAACCGCGCGCAAATCGTTGAATTACGAGGCCAAGATATCAGCCAATATTTACATCTTTAAAATAAATACCTTTTTTGTGATCTGTGATTGAAAAGCTAAATAGTAAATATTTTTTATAGTGAATCATTGTATTGTAATACCATGTCTATGCACGTGTTACTTAATATACCCTAAATCGATGATATTATATAAAAAATATGTTATACCCATACAAATCAACCGAAAAAAGTGTTCCGCACAGCAGCGGTAGCACACTTACATACAAATCAAAACGATAGAAAAGAGATAAATGATAAAACTAACATGAACAAAGAGATAGTTTTGTCAGTTGCGCGTAAATGCACCGACTACACCAATCACCTAAAAACAAGACGTCCTTATTAGGATGTTTTTGCGACCATTTTTACACCTTATGTTTTTGTTTAATATGATATAATTGCCCTAAATGAATATAGATATTTAACTTAAGAAAATGAAATAATCGCTAGGAACGTTGCAGTCGTAAGATACACAAAGATTTAAAGTAAGCTTAGTAAGAATTGCGTATGAACTAAGATTATATAATTTGCAAGGAATGCGTTCTGCGAAGCGCAAAAAATGATAGTATAATGTAATATTCACGGTAGCATCGATTTATAAAACGTTATGTTGGACAGACTTGTGTTAAACTATACATATAACTATGGGAAGATGAACCGGCGATATTACATCGAAGGTTGGAAAGAGAAAATTAACTAGTTTCAGCTTTTTAGAGCGCTATCCCTTTCGCACCAAACACATACTATTCAGAGGGTTCTGTATTATATTAACTGTAGTCACTGTAGTAGCGAAATAAATGTCAAGAATATCATCGAACATTTTTGGTTTTTAAAACAATATTTTTTGTTAAAAACATTTTCTAGAAAAGCTCCTACATATTAATCTTTCTATTTCGTTTCTCTAATTATAATTAAAAGTATATTTATGATCGCAACATAACACAACAACGAAGCAACCTCCTTTTTTGAAGTCAGTTAAAATGTAATCAATTTCGTCGATTGATAAATCTTTGTCAAACTATAAGACTATGGTATTTACAATGTATTTCAAGGCATTACAGCATATAAAAAGTTTCTTACGGCGTTCGCTAGTTTTAATACAATTCAAACAAGCTGAGGTAGTTCCTGCAGATACAATGTTAACTTACCTGTTATTGTAGAACTTTGCTTCAAAACAGACGTACATTCAACACCAGCTAAACAAAACAAAGTTGGCATAGAACTTTCTCGATAGATCCATAATGAACATTGTCCAGTGGTTAATTTTAAGAATAACGTAGAAATACTAGTGTTTCTTCAATAAATTTTTAAAGATATGACTAAAGGAGAAATGCGATTTCATAAAAGATCTCAAGCTATGTAGTTCTGAATGTTGCAAATGCTTGAAATTTATTTCTAGCTGGGTCTAAGCAGCTCCGCGAATATTTGGACATTTTTTACAAAATTGTTCAATAGATTGTTTCATGTTGTTAAAGAATCTTGGAGGTTGCTTTGTAAATTATACTTCTTGTAAAGTTTGAGGGAGCCGTTGAGTATTTATACACTAATCTTACTATCCTATCCTACTAATATTATAAATGTGACAGTTTGTGGATATGTATGTATGTTTGTTATTCTTTCACGCAAAAACGCCTGGTCGTTTTACTTGAAATTTGGCCTGTAGATTAGGTGATTTGTATCTGACACTTGCAACCCGGTATTGTTCGGAAACGGGAAAAACGCGGGTAAAACCGCGTGGTACTACTAGTATATAATAAAGCCCTTCTATCCCATTTTAAACGCCGACAACACATACGCGATACCAGTACTATCATCTGCTCTATTTCCAACAATACTATAGAGTGTTATTTAAAAGCTAAAAAGTTAAAGTAACCTTCGAATCATTACACCATCAACGAATAACAACAACACTATAATACATTCAATAGGAAGCAGGAAGTACGTGCCTGTTTGTCTGTTCGTCACCATGGAGACAGTGAGTCATGTGTCTCATTGTGTGTGATTTTAGAAAGAGATAGATATGGCCAGGTGTATTGTAGCTACAATAATTGTTTAAGGCGTAATTCGTTTTTATTGATAGTATAACATTGAATAGATATTAACACTGTTTTAATAATTTATAATATAAAAATGAATTGCAAAATGTGTTGGTAAGCGCATAGCTCGGTAACGACTGAACCGATTTATATAATTATTTTAGAATATTGCTGGATGTATGAGGATGTTTCTTAAGCCAAAAAAGGAATAGGGTATAATATTTCGGGTAGGATAGGTATAGGTCGCGTCACGAATGTTTAGCGCTGGACGAGAATAGCTGCGCATCGGTAGAATCGCGCTAGTAATTGACGTATTGGTGCGAGAAAGACAACACTATGGGGAACCAATCAACGCTCGCGCACCCGACGATCACGCGCCCTGCGCGCCGCGGCGTTACCTCGATACCTTATTTTCAGCGTTCAGCGCTAAGGATTCGTGACGCTACTTATACAGCGTGAACCAAGTCATGTTGGGCAAGCTAGTAATTTATATTATAATTAATGACTAACATTGTTCTACGGTTTCGCTCGTATACCTGGTTAGGTATATTATAGGCGTGTTAAATAGCCAATACAATTTCTATTATAAACAATTTTTTTTTAATAAGACCCGTAGCTACAAAGGTGGGAGCCTTTATAATGAAAATTCCAATTTAAATACTTAAAATTGAATAGTTTAATTGTCGATAAAATAATTTTTGTAACGACATAGTTAGTTTTCAAGTACGACTTAATAATATCGTAGCGCAAAATATCGTTCCGACGGAATGTGAACTTGAAGTCGCTATGACGTCATTCGCAATTCGCCAAGACAGGTAGGCATCGGAATGGTTTCCAATAAATGTTTACGAGCCCTCCGATACCGCAATGTATTACTATGGCTTTGATATAGAATATATCGGTGCAAATCAATTTAAACTTAAGCGGGAAAATCCATAATGTAAATAAATGGGTCTTTTTTTTAATAAACCACGCATAAAAGGTTCTAAGCAAATTGTTTTTGCCTCTTTTATTTCGATAGATAGAATATATAAGATAGAACTCGGTTCTCAATTTCAGATATTCTGAGTTTGTTACGTAATTACTCAACTTATTTTAAATTTATTGTAATGTACCTTAACTTAAGCCCTCGTCTGTATTATCTCGATATTTATTTGATCCTATTTATACGTTTTAACACCATCCACGATCATCGTTTTACCACCTGCAGTCAATTACAAGAGCAATTAAACACATGCACAATATTAATCCCATACATAACATGTACTGTGACAATATATTTACATTGATCTCTTCAAAGATTTTATCTAACTTAAATTATTTAACTAACGGCCAAATACTCATACGCAAATTAAACTTAAGCACGTCTTAAGTCTCGTAATTTTGACGGAATTGTATGGCGAACTGTCACATCGGACCGGTTTAAGTTGTACTTAAATCTAAGTTGCGTTTCAGTATTCCGGCATCTATGTTTCGTAATGAAGTTTTATTTTAGCTGACTTTTAACCATGGTCGTATATTGAGACCAGCTTTCTCAACACTTAAGGGCGACCCCGCTTCGAGTATCAGTCGATAACATACAAGTATATTCCAAGATAAAATCACACGTTAAGATAACAACTGTAGTATGAATTTGATCTCATTTCGAAGATCTGTATTTGTGTATTTGTATATGTAGGTATGTGTAATATATTATGTAATACCAGCTGGGTCCCGCGGTTTTACCCGCGTAGTTCCCGTTCCCGGGGTAATACCGGGATGTTAGCTATCCTTTACGAGTAGTTCAAGACAAAAATTAGCCAAATCGGTGAAGGCGTTTTTGAGTTTTATAGTTATAGCATTACAACGAAAAGTCTCATTGATTTTTATATAATTAGGTACATGACAGATACTTTACGTTGTTCTATAATTAAAAACTGGTTTTTTGTTCTAGCTCTACGTCTTATTGATCATAATTAATTTATACATACAAATATAATAATGAATTACCTACTATTAATTAATCTGGATACTGATTTTAACCACGCCAAGTAGATGATTTCTAACAACTAGATAACATATACATCATATACACATACTGTTAAACTATACAACATTTGTAAATTTCTTAAGTTTTTCACTTTCAAAAACCACGGGTTACAGTCATAGCTTAATAAAAATGATTTTGAAAAAAACTCGTATACAATTTTATGTAACTTTAATCAATATATTGTATGTAATCAAATGTCTGTAATTATGTTCGTTTTTCTCGTAACGCAAATTTTACACTCGCGTAGTGACGTCACACGTGTTCCATATAAAAATTTAAGTAACACTATCTATATATATACATCTCAGGTAACTCGTCACAGAGTTTAAAATCCAACAGTGATCTAAATATAGCCCTGTTTAAAACTGAGAGCGCATTACCAGTGTAGGGCACGAGAGTCCTAACTCCTAGGTCAAGGGGTGCATTAAGCGAGGAAGTTGCTAGGCTTAGCGCTTTGTGACGTCACGCTTCGTGTATCGCGAATGTGGGGTTCTATATCGACGAAGGTTAGGCACATTGGTAGAACTGCCTTTGCGAAGGGTCGTGGGTTCGATCCCTACAGTGGAAAATTTTATTTTATATCTTTCTGGGGTCTGGATGTTGCTATAATATGTATGTATGTACAAAAGAAAAAAGTATATGTAGGCAATTTATCTGTTATCTGTTTGCTATAACACTTAGCTTAGCATGATGCTAGATTGCGCTGCGGTAAAATGACCTGAATAATTTATTTATTATCTTTTTATTTACATCTAAACACATCTATATCGTAGATGCAGTTTTTAGTACTTATCGTAGGAGCATTTGGTTCTTTATCTAAACCTAACCCATGTTCTCTATAGAGCACGAGAGATATCTAGAAATAGTTCTTAATGCATTGTGACGTCATTGAGTGCCCCTTATTTCTCAGCGTCATATCTCAATTCAAAATAAACTTAAACAAAAGAATGTATTTAATTTAATTAAACCTATTGACAACGGAGAACGTAAATAATTTTTCTTTACACTAAAAAACAATTCATATACATTGTTTTAATTTTCCACAGTTGAATTATTCATTTCCAAATAATTAACGTTGAAAATAATACACGTTATTTCAACCGCTATTTTCAAAAGCATCTTCGGTGAAATAATTCAATAAATACATTGTTGTTTCCATCAAATTGCGCCCGAAGTTTTAATTTGCTTTATATTGGTTCAATAAAAGTTTAATTAACATTGTTCTGTTTGGTTCAACTGCGATGCATTCACAATAGCCACTTTTATTATAATAACGATACTTAAATAGCTAGTTATTTTCAATGAATAACTAGTTGGTCCGACGCAACTTATAACGCTGTACCTATCCTACGAAACTTCATTGGAAGCAATTTGGGTTTATTCCACATTTTGAAAAACCTCGATTATTCTTAAAGTATAGATACTATAACTCGTCTTATTAATAAGGTCTTCCATCAATAAATGTAATGATGGTACGACACAATAATCATATATGTAGATAGAATTTTTGTCATTTTTTATTCGAAGAATTAAAGATTATAGTGACAAGGTTTAGTACTGTTGAATCTTAGTATACTTTGTATTCCTTTGTACAAAGTGAATTCGACAAAGATGCTTGCTTAAACAGGAAATTTGAATTCTTTTGAACATTCGCTTGAACTGTCAGCCACGTAAGGTTTTGACTTTTGGCTTAAACATTGTAGAAACACTTTAACATTCCAATAAATTAAAGAACAGTGTCATTCGAATAGGATTCCAGATAGCATTTGTTTTTCATAGGGCATATGCACGTAACTTAATATAGTTATGTAATCTTTGTTGTGACAAAACACATCTTTATCGTCACTTCCGTTTCAGTAGTCCAAAAATAGCAGTCATTTTAATGTATATTATTATTTTTTTTGGTTTTTTAATATAATAAAATATCTACTTTTAATATGTACCTATTGTTATCAAAATAAGATTATAAGTCCTTGATTTTGACCACTACTATGGTATACCTGGTGCCAAAGCTGGGTCGGCACTTGCTCATGGCTCTTGACCATCATTTTTCACGGGCTTGGAAGGCAAAAAGTATCGACATTTATATAGATACTAACAATTATTATAGCTATTTCCTTATATTAAAATAATAAGGCCCCCAATTTGAGCCTTATTAGCATATTAAGTATTAGTCTATAACCTCCTCTAAGTTATAGAATATAGACTATAATATCTGTACTAAGTTTCATCAAAATTCATGCAGTGGTTAAGAGACGTCAACATATACATACATATACATAGTAACAATATATACATATTTAGGTGTATGTTATCGGTCAAATACTTGACGCGGTAAGAAGCAAGATATACAATACAGGTGCATACAAATATAACTTCAAAGTTAAACTTAGGTACCTCCATATGGCTTACAGGAATGCGAACAGCTGTTCCGCCAAGGCTAGCATAGTATGTCACCTGTCTTTAAACATAGCATAATGTAGTATGTAGATACATGGCTAATGTTTGCGCATAGACTATATGGTTAAAGAAAGATAATCGGAATTGAGTACGACTCAATTGGACTAATTTTCTTGAGATGGTCTTAAATTAGAGCTGGTTTTAAGTGTTTGCTATAGTTATGTTATTAGTGTATTGTTTCTGTCGTTGACATTCTAAGTCTTTTAATCATTCACGTTAATAAAACACAGGTTTAATTAAATATCACTAAAAATAGTTTTAATATGTAGGTATGGTTTATTAACTAGCTTAATCTATAAACAATCGCATCTAATTATTTTGGCCGCAACAACACATAAATACGATACGCCCACCAGCCGGCTCCGGCGCGGGCGTTATCGTCATCAGACTCGAACAATATCTGGCGTGACAAACTCGCCAATCGAGATAACCAGCCTCTGATATCGGCAGTATTCACACACTTTTCCGAACGAGAACACCTTATCGCAAAACAATGCGTGCTCATTGAAAAACCTGGCCGCTAATAAAACTTATAAAACGTCATTTTTTTTTTCGAAAAAACAAACCGCGCGCGCCAATGTGACATTGACAGTTTGTTTTTTTTTCTAAGTGGCCATGGCGAAAGTTATGCAATTGTTGAACGTAAACTTTTTGGATACGTCGAGATGCTGTTCAGCGGTGGATAGGCTGAAGCATTTGTGTCTGTGCCGGAGGTATCAAGGCGACAATGAGGTAATCCACTTGGAGGTTACAATGCGCAGCTTAAAGACGCTCTACTATGGTTTCTAGATAATTACTTAATGTTCAATTCGATTTGTTTTGCTTCACGAGAATTGAGACATGTTATTTAACTAATAGGATTGTGTGCTGTATGGTGTTCTCGAGAGTCCGTCGAGAAATATTTATATAAGTTAGCGTGAGCCCCGAAATAACTATTAATAGTTTGGAAAATGTTATATGCTATGTTGCTTGGAAACGTTTTAATTTGATGTGTCATTTATTGATTACTTCGATAAAAGTACCTAGCCAGATAACGTCAATATTACAAACGATACATTTGCATTGTTTTCAGATAGAATTAACCAACATCAATATATCATCACATAGTATAAAACGAAGTTGCTTTCTGTCTGTCCCTTTGTTTACTTAAATCTTTTAAACTGCGCAGATTTTCGTGACGATTTTTTATCAGATAGAGTGATTTTATATTAATTAATAGTTTTATATGTATAATACATGCAATAATATATACGTTCGAAACCTGGGCCAGTTATTTAGGATCAATTAAGGATGAAATTATATATCAACGCCATCTAGCGGTGAAAATGGAACTAAAATATCACAATATTTTGTTAATATCGATCATAATAAATTCACTGACTAGTTCCGAGCAAGGGAACCATTTTATTATTTTATGTAGGTACAAATAATTAAAGAGATTATTATCAGTCAACCGCTCACCTTCAAAAAATAAACTGAGTAATATATTTCTACCTTGTAATACTGTGTTTATTTTATCCGCTTCAAGAACAAGTGGAAATCTTACATAACACGTGTGCTAAGGTAATTATCATAATAATGATGCCAGCTATTCTATGAGCAAATAGTAATAATGGTTTAAAAACCATATTGCTTATTATAATTAATATTTTCATACTAAAATAATATTTTAGTATGAAAATATTAATGTTTTCTAATATTATATCGAGAAATACATCATAACTAGCTTTATCCTGTGATTTCCGTTATTAATAATTTTTATTAAAACTGTTTTAAAATTGGAAATTAAAGTTAGCAAAAAATAGTATGAAAAGGAGTTAACTCCTGAAATTACTTATATCGCCGTTAAAACCCTATCCTCAAAATCTCTTCATAAAAACCGGTTCAGTGGTTTTTGTATTAAACCATAATAAATATACACAGTTACTTCTACGTTTATAGTAAGTAGTAATAAGTTGAGATAATATAAATCAATTTACAAGTTCATCATATTACTAGCCGTTGCTCGCGACTTCGTCCCCGTCGATTTCTTTTTCCATTATTTCTTCGCTCCTATTAGTCGCAGCGTGATGTTATGTAGCCTTAAGCCTTCCTCGATAAATTGTCTATTCAATAAAAACAGAATTTTTCAATTCGAACTAGTAGTTCCTGAGATTAGCTCGTTCAAACAAACATACAAACAAACAAACTCTTCAGCTTTATATATTAGTATAGATTAGAAGTTTGCATTTCTTATGAGTCAAAATGTACTATCATTATTTCAAATAAAATATCAATAAACTAGGTATATTCCCTATCATATGACGTTATCAAAATCTCATATCATATGATATGGCAATAGATTTATGAAATATGTTATCAAATTCCGATGCGCGACCTCTAACTACCAGAACTTTAAACCTACTAATGTTATAAACAAAGTGAGGATGCTTTAACGCAAAAACTACTGAGTGAATTTGGCTGATGTTCAGCATATAGGTAGATTAGAACCATTAATATAATATAACCAGGTTACTTTTTATCCCGGTATTGCCACTCTATGGCACGTCAAAGTTGAAAATATCTTTATTTAACTATAACATATAGCAACACTTTTGAATCAGTCATGGTATGAAACAATCATTTACCGCAGGTTCGAAAGACATTATCTACAGAGAAGAACTGGCATGAAACTCTGTTTACTTCGATCTTTTAAAATGATAAATTAAACAAAAAACCTTTTCAAGAAAGTTTTTATTGAATTTAGAATGACGTCACATTATTTTTCAAGTCACTCTCATCAAACCCTTTCATTTGTTCCAACGTCTTGGATCTTCTGCCATATTCAATTTAGAATGACGTCACACAACTTATCGTGTATCCAATCTAAACGTTCATACAAAATTTCAGCGTTATCGGTTGAGAGTATCTGCTTCAAAATCAAGTCACAATACCCGAACATCCTTATATACATTGCAAGTTAAGTAAAAGCTTTAAATAAAAAAATAAAATGCAATACGTGTTCAGTTTAATAGTACTTCAAATATATACAATTATAAGTGACTAGCTATTGCCCGCGACTCCGTTCGCGTGGACTTTCATATAAACTGCCCTTCCCTCCCTCCCTATCCCTTTCCTCCCTTACAATCCTCAAAAATTGTAGCCTATGTGTTATTCTGATGTATAAGCTATATTGTGGTAAAGTTTCATTCAAATCCATTCAGTAGTTTTTACGTGAAAGAGTAACAAACATCCATACATCCATACATCCATACATCCATACATCCATACTTACAAACTTTCGCCTTTATAATAGTAATAGGATTATATGTATTAGATGCTAGTTTATAGACAAAAGGTATATTAAACGTATTTCCCCATTACTACTTTATCCTTAAACGATCGCTTTTCATTGGAAATAATTAATAATTCAAAACAAACTGCGCCTCAATATCGGTTTCAAGCTCGTGTTTGTCATACTAATGTTATATGCACAAAAGCAATTGTTTCAACGTTATTAAGACATTACCGAAACGAAATTGGATTAATAAAATTGTAAAAAATAAAAAAATAATCTTTTACTGTTTTTAAACTTTTAAGGAACATAAAAAGTTATTTTTTGTGAAACAAAGAGGCAACTTACAAACTAAAAGAATATAAAATTAAAGTGTTTAGGGACTTCAGGTTGTTCGAAAACAAAAGAACTGTCTCAGCTTATGCTGCTAATGCCGGAATACTGAAACGCAACTTAGATTTAAGTACAACTTGAACCGGTCCGATTTGATAGTTCGCCATGCAATTCTGTCAAAATTACGAGACTTAAGGCGTCCTTAAATTTAATTTGCGTATGAGTATTTCGCCGTCAGTGTTGGTTATTCTAAGCAGTGCTGGTTTTCAGCAGTCCCCGTTTCCTATAGTATGTGGGAATTGAATTCAGTAGTTATTGATAAGACTAACAAACATTCAAACATATTCGCATATTTACGTAGCTCGTGAATGTGTTGGTCTTTCAAAGAGGAAAAAGAAAGGAGTCATGATAAAAGGGTATAATAGAGGAGGAAAGGGGAAAATGGACCACCGATGTTTTCACTTACCAAACCAAACGCAAGGAAATCTCTCATACGATGCCAATACTTAACGCCGAATATATAAGAAGCCGTTTCCGTTATAAGAAAACAAATAAATGCATAACAAATTATAAATAAGTGTTTGGAAGACTAATAAAAAGCCCTCGAGGCGATCCTACCCACTTTATATTTCTCTTATCCAACGCTAATTAAAAGTTTAGCTTAATTAAACACCGGGTTGAACTCTTTTAAACGAGACGTTTTTCTTTGTACTAAATGCTTGGCTTTTTTTCTAGAAAATTCCACAATAGAATTCTAATTTCGCCTTTTTTCTTTGTTACCTGTGCTATTTAGAAATATTACTTATTGTGTGGTTCAGTTTGGCCTATAACTGTGTGCTTGGAGATA
Source organism: Eurema hecabe (assembly GCA_026213755.1). Taxonomy (NCBI): domain Eukaryota; kingdom Metazoa; phylum Arthropoda; class Insecta; order Lepidoptera; family Pieridae; genus Terias; species Terias hecabe. The sequence goes on from JADANM010005719.1 coordinate 1,095,092, forward strand.
GTGTTACATATTTAACATTTATATAAAAAAATTATTCATATTTTAATGGTGCTTTTGATTGAAAATGGCAACTGTCCTTTTTTTATAATTAGGGGAGACGAGCAGGACGCACTCCTGATGGTAAGAGTGACGCCAGCCCATAGGCCAATGCAGTGCTACCCGGAACTTTGCTATAAAGCCCAACTCCGGGCAGGGGTGCACTACACCGACCCCATTCCTGGGGAGGATAGTGGGGAAATCTTCATAGAATACCCATGGACCTCGGGGAAGGACCACGGGTTATGTCGGACTTCGTGGGGATCGCAGACTCTTCCGCTATCTTTCTTAACGCCTAATCTAACATTGCCACATGTCAAACTATAAAAAGCTAGGTACCTTTAAAGTTTAAGCCAATGGAAATGTGCATTCTTGTATAACCGGGACGAATGCACTCAATACAAGATCACTTCATTTCACACATTCGTACAGCCTTGAGGCGTAGCCAATGAATCTGCACGGTAGAGAAATATTTGATATTGTGTCGGTAATTCGTTTGACAGCTTGCTATTTGACTCCTTAAATATAAGGTGGATATATAAAGTTGAAAATAGTAATTAATTCTGTTATTCGTTATGGGTTAAAATGTAGAATTAAACTTGCAAATAACGTTATTTGTGTTTGTTATGTATGGAGCATTACTCGATAAATGGATTAGCCAACGCAAAAAATTCAATTAATTAAAAAAACTACTGTTTCTGAGTCTATCGCATTCAAACAAACAAACTTTTTAGCCTTAGAATATTACTATAGATTCGTATAATGAAATTTGATATGAACAGTATTGCGCTAATAATATGAATGATAGTTTTCAATGCTATCAACAATCATTGTCTGATACAGTGATATCTTTTTAATTGATAAGAAAAGTACACAAATTAATATGATTTTAATCTATATTAATTTTATAAAGAGGTTATCGTCATGTACAACGTCTTACGTATATGACTTTGTATGTAATCTTCGTATATATTGAACTGATTTTGAATGTTTTGAATGTATAGATTCTAAAGCTACAAAATGACAAATAGGTCTTATTATTTTATTGCTAGATGCGTACCGTGGTTCTAGTTATATATATGCTTGTATTACACACCTATAGCTTCTCCTTATATCACTTTATTTGATAAAAAAACTCGCATGAATATCGGTAGCGTAGTTCATAAGATTTAAGCATACAAAGGCACAGATAGAAGAAAGCTACTGAGTGTTATACTATGTAATGAAGTACAGAAATATAGATTGAACATATTGTTGCAATCTTCTGAACGAGTTGGAATGTTTCTTTTACATTTCATAACATAATCAGATGCTCTAACCTCGATAACGCTTCAGTGACGTAACTACATATTATGTATTCTTTAATCAAATCAAACAATTTGTACGGTAACTTCGCTATGTATTCAATGAATATTAACTTGAAATATAATAGCTTAAGTATAAAACATTAATTAATTTAAAAAAAATCTATTACGTTTTAATAATACAAACAATGAAAATTTATTTTATGAACGATAAGTAATTATATAGCTTAATAGTTTTTAAAAGATTTAATTAATGATAATTAACATTTAATGTTAAAGATATGCATTGTCTTTTAATTCATTAATCATTATTTGCTATAGTGATGGTCATAGTAAATACGAATAAAAGAAAATATTGAAAAATTATAACTCAAATGCCTAACTTATTATAACAAAAAAAAATTAATATGTAAGTAATATGACATAAATTGTAATTCCAGTTAGCTTATAATCTACCGCGTAAGATCGTAAACTCTCGATACAATGTGAACCTCAGCTGCTCTAATTTAAATTAAATAAGTCTAGTTACGAAGAAATTTCTCTTTCCAATTAACGAAAAATAAATATAAACTCTAAGAACACAATTTAAACTGTTTTCCGATTAATTATTAAGAGTTCTAATTACGCCGTAATGTCTAGCCCTAATTGTTAATTTACTAAGAACCTTAAAATTCAATTAGGCAGCCATATTTTATTACAATAATTTAATAGCTGTGAAAGTGTGCCATATTTGCGATGGCGTTCGGTGCGAGTAGTCCGTTAGCTCAGTGATCTATAGATCGTGATCCATAGATTATGGTGTCGTCGTCGCCGCGTGCGCAGACGCGGTCGCATGATGTCGACCCAAAAAGGATTAAGGCGTACTCGGTAAGTCTCACAGCGGTTACGTGACATGTCTTGTGTAACAAATGAACTGATTTGATTATATCACCTCCAAGGTAATTACTTCGCTTTCAGAGTATAACAATAAGTATAATGTAGTTAAGTAGAATAATATATCCCGAAGCTACGCGCAAAACTGGCTCGATAGAGTATTAAAAAAGTTTTATTTTTATTTTTTATTGCCAGCCACACACACTTAATTTTACACACTTAAATTTATTTTGTCTTTATATCTTCAGTAGATCTATATCTTGGTAATTGTATAATTATATTCCTCAAAAAGGGTTCCTCTGTATTATTTTGTTCTGTAGAAGAAGATGAAGGGATATGTATAATTCCTCTGAACCTGAAGAACTTCGTCTAGTCGAAACACTGACTGGCGGTTAGTCCCCAATTATTCTATGTCGATAAGTTGTATATATACTATTCTCGAACAAATATCATAAGCGCGATTCAGAAAATATTTCCATTACCAACACTAAACATTTATTCGTCACCATACAATTCTGTATTATTTAATATAAAATAGCATTTCATTTAATCACCATATTTAGCTCAATTCAGAGGTCTCTGAACTCGGCGACTTTACAATATTTTGTTATTCAAATTAAGCTTCGTTTTATGCCGTGTGGAAATATTATTTTGCATAGCAAGAGTTATACTGAGTGTGGTTTTAATATTTTGTATAAAAACCGTGTTAATTAAGGTTATACGGTTACGTGTAAAGCGACACATACACTCATATAAAATGTATGTTAGTAATATATAAAATTTAAAGTTCATTTGCTTGAACGTATTTTTTGTCCTTAGAACGTGAACATAGGTTTTGAAAATTCTCTTTGTATATTAATTAGTCATGTATCAGGTTGTGATTACCAAAATGCCAAAACCCTACAACAGAGCTGTCAAGTTCCGCGAGTGTTCATGGGCGATGATCACTGTCCATCAGGTGGCTCGCCTGCTCGTTTGCCCCCTATTTTAAAGAAGTGCTATACTTTATATTGGTCTAATAGAACTCTAGCGGCCAAATACTCTTACGCAAATTAAATTTAAGCACGCCCTAAGCCTCGTAATAAAGACAGAATTGTATGGAGAACTGTCAAATCGGACCGATTTAAGTTGTACTTAAATTTAAGTTGCGTTTCAGTATTCCGGCACAGAATCCTCAAATGTCCTTAGAGAAAGGAGCATGGCTTATGTCGGACTTGTACCGACCGAAACCCCACTGTGTTCCATCTTTCCTAAGCGGGTAGGGGTCGGGCACCTTCGCAGACTCTTCCACGACAAACATTTATGACATTACTTAATCAAGTATGGAGAAACAACCATTATCTAAATATTAGTTAGTACAATAAACTCCATGCAGAGCTTGTTCCTTTTAAGGGGTAGAGTTTATATAAACATTGAAAGAAATAATATTCATGTATGTATTAAAATTACTTCTTAATGATAGTATAGTCAAGTACAGATAAAAATAACCATTAGGTTTAACGGCGCGTCGCTTCGCTTTGACGTCAATCTTTTCAATTATACTATTAATGCTACGATTATGGTAATGAGTCATCTGAAACTTTTTTATTGGCTGCACAATTTTATATAACATTTTCATACATTTCTCTGCTTGCGACCAGTGTGGAAATGCTTTGTTTTTAATATTGTTAAGATAGATTGAATCTAACTGTAAATTTTATCACATGATGTCTGTACCAAATTCATAAGTCGTAAATTTGGCATGAACTTATTATATGTATGTATAATTTTTCATGTTTTTATCAGTTCTTATAGTTGAGTGGACAGTGGAAGAGTTTGCTAAGGTGTCTGTCACGCATATGTGGGTAGTCTCTACTATCAGAAGGGTCTTTGTCAAAGATCTTTTACTACAATTATTTGTCTTCTTTCCGTTAAGTGATCTTTTACGATTCTTCCTAGTCGTTGTCGCTCTTTCTAGAGCGGTCGTGGCTATTATTCAGGTGTTGGTGGCAAACTTAACAGCACGACGCCACTCCTCCCTCATAGCCGCCTTTCTCGTGCATTCGTGAAGAAATTGATTGGTCTTACGATACACATACATTTCTTGATTCCATCCGACCTTATGTAACAATCTCTCTCTTGCTTACAGGAGCAACTCCGCCAACGCAAAGAGACAGAAGAAAGAATCGCAGCGCAGAATGAGTTCCTCAGGAACTCTCTCAGAGGGTCGCACAAACTGCAGGCGCTCGAGTCCAACCCTCCCAACACCACCTCCTTCGTCAACGAGGCGTATGAAGAGGACATTGAAGAGACCTCCCACTTGTATAATATTGTTGGTGAGTATCAAAAACATCTAAAATCAAAGTCAGTCTACTAGTCTTTCAACTAGGCTTCATAATACAATAACACTTGAATCGACATCGACAAATATATAACTTACGATTGGAAGGCAGTTTTTAAAGAAACTCTGATTGTAGCTCTTTAAAAGTACCCAAAGTAAGAAATTAACCATTATACACTTATGAATGTAGAAAGAACTTCAAACACATTTTCTTCTTAGTTTATTTAGACTGTAATTTCTGAAAAGTGATCAATGTGAAAAACTCAAAGGAATTTTTCTCAAGGTAATACAAATATCGAAATTAAAAACACTTAGAAGAATTATGTTATAGCCTACTTCAAAATGTTGTGCTGCGGAATTTGAATTTCTTTCCATCTAAAAATACCGGAGCAAACTAGCCAACCTAATTAAAATTCTCTCTCCATATAAGTTTAAGCAATTTGCTGGGTCGAGCTCGCTCAGCCAAATAGAAACGAGCATCGCTTAGATTGTCTTGTCCTATTTCACCCGGGAATATAGGCTACAGCGAAGCTGATATAGTGATCGATATGACATATTAATAAAATGTTCTTAAATCGTTCTTGCTTGTTCAAAGTTGAAAAAAACAGTCTTGAAGTAATTTGAAACTGACAATGAGTTAATTTAACAAGCTGTCTCTGGTCAGAATTTATCATAACGTCCTTAGACCCTTCACTAAAACTCCACAGATTTTGATAACAATTATATTCTTATATGTATTAAAAATTTAGACTATTATAGATTTATGCATTATGAATGTGAATACTATCCAAGAGCCCCAGTCAGACTAATCTTCTCGAAGTTTCCCTTTAACCTTTTCCATAGAAAATGTTGCTAGTAATTCTACAGGTATTTGATAATATTGTGACGTCATTTGGTGTTTAAATTTTCAGATTACCAAGAAGTATGTGCAGCGTTATCTCGAGTACAGAAAGCGCTAGGTTCTCTCGGTGAGTCTGGTTTGGCGGCTCGGGTGGCGAGTGCGGCAAACGCGCTGTGTCCGGGGATCGGCACGCCGCTGACGACCCGCACGGCGGTACTTGCGGCAGTGCGGCACAAGCGGCCGGGGTTGCCGCCGCCTCAGGGGCAGGGTGCGCAGGAGAGGCTAAAAGAGGTAAGGAATAAATCCGAATATTAGTATTACTCAGGATTTCCGTTGAGTTAAACAAACAATATCCTAGAAGGACGTTTAATATAGCGTCAAATTACTTAGAGTTAAGTTAAAATATCTACACTTATTTTTTGGTTTCAACTTGTTGTATTAAACAGACGTAAGAAACTTGGCTCGTATTCCATTATATTTAGATTGTTATTAGCAAACAATTATTATTATGTGCCCAAATTATTTAATGAACTATGTGTGTACGAGTATAAATTATTGATTCTTTTGCTGACTAAATCACTAGCAGTGCGTCACTGTATTATTACACTAATTTTTTATACTATTATTATTGATATTAATTTAATTATTCAATAATTAGCGATAGGTCTTGGGAGCCAGGGATTTCTCGAGAAAAATATCTCTCTTCCAAAGATTTTATTACTATAGCTCTAAAAACGTCATAAACAGTAAACACACTCATATAGATATATACATTATACATATATCTAGAGATAAATTAGAAATCATGTTTTTTTTATTATCCTTAAAAGTTACAATTCCTATTTCCAGTGCATAGATGTACTAGGCGCGCACACAGCGTCAGGAGGTGAATCCTCGGGCTTAGCGGCCGAGCTGCTCTCGATCCTCGGCGGACTGGAGCTCGAGAACTTGCTGCAAGCACACGACCAGGCAGCTGTACTCCTTGACCCCTCGTGCTTTACGCGCGGGAAGAGGAATAAGGTCAGTGGATATTGGTTCACGTTAAAATTTACGTCGTAAAATTAAATGAAGGGAAATCTGAGGATGTATGTAAGTATAGTACGCGTCACGAATCTTTAGCGCTGAACAAAATCTGCGCAGAAGTCAAAAATAAGGTATCGAGGTGATGGCGCGGCGCGCGGGGCGCGTGATCGTCGGGTGCGCGAGCGTTGATTGGTTGTCCCAGTCGTGTTGTCTTTCTCGCACCAATACGTCAATTACGAGCGCGATATTCTCGCCCAGCGCTAAACATAAGTGACGCGTCCTATATTAAGTATGTTTAGAGTTCTTTCATGGTACAGCCGAATAGTTTTGGTAACGGACGCAGCTTGTATCAATATAGACAATAAATAAAAATATAAAAAATGATAAAAGAAGTATGAAGCCATTTTTATGGTCTTGGGTTTTATATTATGCCTTTTACGTTCGGTATCTCGGTAAAATATTTCAAGGTACGATTAGTTCGTTCTTTATTAATAATCATGTTAAAAATCTGAACTTATTAAGTTCAATGATTGACAAAATATTACTGGATTTAAAATATTTCACCAGAACACGTTAGCGCGAGCGCACTCTATGAATTTGAACTGATATTTAATAATCGCCGCCTCCTGCGCTCGGATTATGTCAATTGTCAAATTCGAAATGTCATGTCCTAATTTAATGTTAAGAATGAATTTCTGTTAATATTTATTTTTTATTTTTTTAGACTGGCAATCACAGAGAAAACGACAAATTCCAACCGACAAGCTCGCCGGACGACACCAGCGACACGATCAAAATTATCAAAATCGAAAAAACAAATGAACCACTTGGTATGTGAATTATATTTGTATAACACAAATGTTATAATAATTACAATAGTAATGTATGCATTGTAAATGAAATTTTTATTATAATTTTATGGCAATTAAAAATTATAACATTTGACATTTTGTTGTATTGAATAACAAGATCATTATAATTATGTAGTTTATCTTATTACATTTTTTAAAGCGAACGAACGAATTTATAACTATTTTTGTTCTTTCAGGTGCTACAGTACGAAACGAAGGCGAGGCCGTTATAATAGGCAGGATAGTGCGCGGAGGCGCCGCAGAGAAGTCCGGCTTGCTGCACGAGGGAGATGAGGTGAGTTGATGTTCTACGTTCTGAATCGCGCGAATTCTGTTGTAATATAGTTTCGAGTTTGAAAGAATTATCTTAATGGAATGGTTCTCTGTTCTATTATATTATACTAGTGGGGCTTTTATTACCCGAATACGGCAAAGCCAAAGGAGGGTTATGATTTTGACAGGCTATGTATGT
>JADANM010005719.1:1120887-1133896 GCA_026213755.1 Eurema hecabe
GTTCCCTTTATCCCAAACCCCTTACCCCTTGTGATAAGCCCCGCCCCCTGGCGCTGCGCTTAGCCGTAAAGCTAGCCTTTCTGGTGGGGATGTTCGCGCGAATGGTTGTACATTTGCTGAGCGAGCTAGCGGGGCCCCCGCTGGCGCCCGGGCTCCCCGGGCCTTCGCCCGCGGCCGCCTCGCGTGACCGAAACGTTACGTTTACATATATCTGTATATTGTGTTTAGAAGACTGTTTATTTTGAATCGGTTAAGCGTTGAGGAATATCGAGCTTAGTTCACCGTTGCGTTATTTGAGTCTCTATGTTTTTGTGTAATCGAAACTATTTATTTCTCGAACGTTCCATTTATCGTTCGTCACGTTTTAAGATGTATTTTTGCACTGGCAATAATTGTCGTGAGTGTCGGCGTAGTTAGACGATTCGTATCGGTTTTCGTGTAACAATCTTTTTAATACTGCCTTAAAATTTTTAAACGTTAAACATAGTTGTTTGTTAAAATTAGAATTTTCAATACGTTATTTGCGTTTGGCAACACCGGCGTTGAAACGCTTCTAATTTTAATAAAATATTAGATAACAATATAACCCATACTTTTGCATGTTCGTGATGGATCAATATTTAATCGATAATAATTGGTAATACATATTAAATAATGCTAATTTTCTATTATTAACATTTAAAATTATTTTATCTGCGTATAATTGAACGTTATGATTAACAATTCTAAAATAATAATCTAAAAAGTTTCAAATTATATTTTTCTGATTAAAATAATTTTCGTGTTCGTACATTAAAATACAAAAGTAATAAATATATTATAACAAAATAAAAAGTATAATAAAAAAATATTCTTCCAAAATTTTGCAGTAGCTTTTTAATCATAGTAACTTTTGGAAAATTCTCCTGTAGTATCTTGGGGGGTTTGAATCAATGGTAGATTTTAAATATTAACAAGAAAACTGTATTGGACAATGTTTAAAATCAGCTGTAATAGTGAGTAGAGAGCAATATTTTAACCTAAAATGACATATCTGATTTTTATATTATCTATACCTATACATAATGGTTCCAAAGTTTTTAAGCCAGATTTATATCTAATGGCATAAAAGACGCGTTACTTTTATTCGAAAGTAATAATACTATTTTATTTCTGTTCTGTATAAAACTCTTCATCATAACAATAAAATATTTAGTCTGTAGCGAATGACGGCCAACATGCCTTATGTCAAAAATGGCGCCAAACTAAAAAATCACGGCCACTAGATATGGGTTACAATAACTAAAATTCTATTCAAAAAATAACTCGTCATATCCTAAATATTACAATAAAACTACGTATAATGTTTAATTACAACATATTCTAAATGTCCATGTTCAAATTTAGTACGTATTCGGAGTTAGTTTTGACTTTTATGACGATAAGTGAACCTAATACCGATGCATTCCAAATAATTAAGTGCCAAATACCGACCACAATGGTCCAACTAACAATACAATAAATTATTTTTAATAATTACACTTATAGCAGTGCACACTGACAAATTGTTCGAAATGTTTAGAAAAATGTTTATAATATTTTTACGCGCCGTAAGTCTTACAAACTCTTGACATCGCTGTTATTACTTTACTTTCTAGATAAAACCGAAGGTTACTTAGATCGTAGTAACAAACTGACTTCGTAAAAATAATATTGTGACATACAAAATGAAAATTATAATTTATTCAGCAGTATAGTCAGAGAGCGCATTTCAGTTATGTAAACTACTTATATTTTTATTCTGATCGATGTTCGGGTTGAAGTCGATTTATTTTATAGATTGGTCGAGTTTTATTATGTAAGTTTGAATTTCGTCGTAGCCTGTGAAGGTGCTAATGTATACTAGAATGTTATTTTAGTGAAACGTGCATCGGATGTATTATTTTGTATGTAAACAATTAATTTGTATTTAAATATTTCTGTCCCATAATTTTATTGTACATTTTGTGCACGTATTCTATTGTGGATTTATCGAACTTCACAGTATTGATATTATAATTAAATAATTTATAAATAGTCCTGTATATAAAATTTATTGACAACTGATTGAATAATAATATTATTATAAATACCATGTTAATAGAGAACAATTGAATGTAAATAATAGAGTATACATATTAAATTTAATATCAGATACCTGTTTTGTTTTAATTTCCAACCCGCTTTTCAATTTTATTTAAAGACTACAATAATAAATATTTATTGATACCTCTGTGGCTACATACCTACGTATAGTATACGTCATTTATGTTTAGCGCTGGACGAGAATAGCTGCGCACCGGTAGAATCGTCCGACGATCACGCCCCCCGCGCACCGCGCCGTTGCCTCGATACCTTATTTTTGACTTCTGCGCAGGTTTCGTTCAGCGCCAAAGATTCGTGACGCGTACTATACATATATAGTAGGTATCGTAGTCACATAACTCAATACTTACCTATACTTACCTCTTACCTTATTAAGCTTTATACCTTTGAAGCTTTTCACGTGAAACATAGACGCAATTCGTTCTTAAAGAACTATTAAGGCGTTTAGACATTTCGTTTTTAACTCGAAACGATATAGCAACTTCGAGCCTACAGAAACTACAGGGACACGCAGTAGCACGGCGGAATAACAAAACAACGTGCGGCTCATATTTATAAAGGTCAGGCCCATAAAGGCAGGCGAGAACATGTAATGGCATCGCTCCATTAATCTTGTATAATATGTCGTTTATTTTTATTGTAAATATACAGTTCTCCTTCTGATCAATTGTTTCTACTACAACCCCCGCTACCAAACCTCGTATTAATCAATTATGGGTCCATGAAATATTACAAAAATGTTAAAGCCAAACATCTTTATTTAACACTATTGAATTTTTACATATATTACAAAACAATTAAATACCACTGGCCCAGAAACTAGTTACTACAGAACACTTCTAACAATAACTGTATATGCTTATTTACACAAGGAAAAGTTAGCGCTTACACATGAGAATATAATTGTATGGATTTATAAATTCATCCAAGCTCATGATAGCTGTCATGTTCACATGTTTCTGCGACTATTTATCTGGTATCTAAGCTTTAATGTTAATATTATGATTATTGGTTTTATGGTAAATAAAAAATTAAAAACACAAGTAACAATACACAAAGGCGACCTTGATAACCGTAAAAAATGTAATATTTATTTATAATAAGTCGATCTAAATAGATCCTAGACAATTCTGCCAAACATAATATTATTATTTGTGTATCTGGAACCTATTGCACAGTCCACGCAAAGGGAACCCAAAAATCTGAGTAGTTTTCCCTGTTTTATCAACATTTTTCACAGCCGATGCTTCGCTGCAGTGCCTGACATAAACACGTATAAACAGCTCTTCAGATTTTTATATTAGTATCTATCGTGTGTATAATGGAAGAACTAAACAACTCGGATTTTGTCCAAATTGACCTTTTACCATTTTCGTGAACCCCAAAATGTGCCGCTTTTTTGGTCTAACAAGCGTTCCCATATCTTAACCGAATCCTGAATTAAACCCAATTTAGTGTTTCAATGGTAGAAATGGATATCTTTAAATGAACCAAAATATGTTTAGAATTGAATAACTCTTTAAATAAATAAACAACTGTGACTTTTGTTCGCGCGAGTACGAAATGAATTAACTAAGTTGGGTTATTTAGTTATTCCACGAACAAAAATATTATAATGAAACTAGACAAGTTGAAGCAAAACTAAACAACTTAAGTTATTTAATTAGAGCATTTATAAACGCTAAAAAATTATGATTATTCATTTCTCTTTAGCGAAAATATGCATTTATATGAAATTTTCTTTTTCATAACTGTCCATAAATGAGATTATTTATTGTTTATTTTTATTATTATGCAACTAAGCAAAGTATTAGTGCAACTCAGTCAATGGCGGATTGCAAGGGGGGGGGGGGTCATGAAGGGAATGAGCCCCCCCTGTGCTGGTTCCAGGATAAGGTGGAACCCTTTTTGAATTTAAATTTACTTAAGCCATTTTTTCACTTGACTACAACTATGTGACCCCCCTGGATCCGCTGGATCCGCCATTGAACTCAGTAGAACAAATTGAGGCGAAATGGAATGGAAGTTTACCGATCCTTAAATATGCAAAGTCAACAAAAACTACAGAAAAAAAACTATGATGTTGTACAAAAGTAAAGATGAAAAGATGCGTCCACCTAAAATTTCTAAATAAAAAATCGTATGAAATAAAAAAAGAAGTCAAGATAACAAAACTACCAAATAACGATATAATAACCAGCATAGACTAAAAACGAAGCAAAAAAATGTATCAATGATGAGGTCTTCGTAAATTATTACTAACCGGCTGCCTTTTATTTTGGTACTAACCTAATATTTGTATTATTTAACAAACATATTGTCCTACAAATTTCGTGGTACGTTACACCGGTCCTACGCTTGAAAGATGCAGTACATGATACATCCTAAAATACACATATTTTTAATAATATAATCATAATAATAATAATAATAGTAGGACCGGAAAAACGTACCACAAAATTTGTAGGACAATATGCTTGTTAAATAATACTAATAATTAACTGAGTAAAAAATAAATCAGCTGGTTAGTAATAATTTACGATGACCTCGTTATCGATACATGTTGGAAAGAGGGGACAAACTTGATCAAACCATAGATTTTGTAGGACAAATATTTTTTCAAGTAATTTAGATAATTATCTTGAGATATAAGACAAGAAAAATCTGTTAGTAATAAATATTTTTAAATCACCAAATCGACATATTTTATCCTTGCTACCTCTGTTAGCTACCACAATCGAGAGTTTGGTATAGGAAATTATTGGGCGTCTCATCAAAATAAAGCTACTCACCAAAAATTAGCTTGATAGTAATCAATTGGAAAAATGTACCAGGGATCCCGGACTATAACGCCAACTCCTGGACTATAATTCTTATATTTGTAAATGGTAAGTATTGTCGTTAGGGTAAGGAAAAAAAACAATTTTCGTGTACTCTCGAATAGCCGACTAAATTTGCCTTACAATAAACAGTAAAATTACTAGAAAGTACTCTTTAATTTAACCCTTAATTAACTCCAATTATCTTTAAAAGAAAAATATATACATCGAATACCAAATAGGCTAGCAGTCGTTTCTGACTTAAGTAAAAGATGAAGCCAATAGGCTATTTGACTGATTTTTGAAGACAGTTTTCAATGGTTCTTTAGAGTATAATAAACACACCACATCAATATTTCCGGGAAACATGCCGTACTTTTAACGTTAATGTTAAAGTTTGAATTTTAGAATTGGCGCTAAAAACGCTATCTCTAATGGCCGACATATTATGATTCTCGGAGCTACGTCACAGAGAAGTAGAGATGGGTCGTCGATGTATTTATCGTTAACGAAACTAGACTGTTCATTTGCGTTCATGAAAGTGTCAATCAACTAGTTAAATTCAACGACAAGTCGAAACCAACTTTAAATGTTTTTCATCCTAGTAGGCCATAATTCGACGGATATTTTCAATAGTGTCAAATAGTCTATAAATATTTACCTCCTAATAAATATTTACCCTCACGCTGTATTCTGAGCCCTCAAATTAATGGTTAATTTACAAATTTCAATTATTATAATTAAAGTATAATTTAATTAATAAATGGTGTATTAATAGCTAATTATTTACTTTAATATAGAGAATTAATGCATAATTTTATTTTTTAGAACAAACAAGCATCAATGCTCTGACGTAAAATTTAGTACAAGTATCCGTTTGAAAAGTAAAAGTGACGGCGTCATTTGAATGTGACATTTGAAGTGACGTGACAAGAGTTTGACGTTTGTTGTTATTGTTTAGGTGGAGCGAAATCAAAATTAAAACAAAAATCAGATAAATCAGTATACCGTTTTTACTTATAAGTTTAAACTTAAGTTAGTTATTAATCATGCCATCAATGAAAGTAGAAGGTGACAGTGATGGAGACGGTGATATGTCTGGGGGAGATACAGAGAGATCTGGTGCGTCTTCCCGAGGGCCTGATCGTGACTCCAGCGCAGAGGAAGCAGATGAGCCTGACTCCGATGACTCTTCGGAGATGGATGAGGGTGAATGCGAGAGGCGCCGGAACGAATGCCTGGATAACTTAGGTAAGAGGTTATGTTTACAAACAATATAGGTCGACAATTTGATCCTTACGTACTTGATATAACTTCGTGGTATTCGTGGTTTTTATAGTGGTTGTATCTTTTTAAACATAATGAGAATTAATAAATATGTACTATTATTTACAGTATTTCAAGTAGCATTATTTCAGGTTTTCTAATACGAAATTAATATTTACTATTTTAATATTTCTAGTGGGTGAAATGAGTATGTTGAGACTGTGAGAAGTATATCATAAAAAAAAATATTTCATTTTTAAAATATTACAAATACATTGTCAAAATTTGCTTTTGTATCAGTTATTTATTTACGATTTGCCCTCTATTTGATATAAAATCAATGTACATTATTGGGATACTAAAAATTTCCCTTTTCAACAAAATAAATATCTTCTTAATTTTGTCAGTTTTAAAGATACAGTTACTATTACTTTTAAATAACTATAAACATATACACAACAACATTTATATATTTTGATTATGACTAAAGTTGACCCTTTGGACACTTCATATAGCAATAATACAGCCTCTCCTTCAAAGTATTTCGGTAAAAAAATTCTACAACATCTGACCACTGGTCTTTAACATACATATTATAACTTCAGTTTGAAATATTGTATTATTTTGATGTAAGCATGGTTATATCTTATTAAGTTCATCTTCAAAGTAAAAGTCAAAAGTATCTTTATTTAATTAGGCTACATATATCACCGGTTCAGAAGGTAGTTTCTACAGAGAAGTACCGACAAGTAACTCTGATAGTTGCTCTTTTTAAAATAAAAACATTTCATTTGTAAATATAAACAAAAACTCGACTATTATAGTATTTATACATGAAAAAGGTCACCGTCCCACAAGTGTTAAGAAATAGTGATTATTTCCGAACTCTTTCTCACTCTTTTGTGTTCTTCTCGTTTTGCTACTAGTTAACTTCACTTGGTTTCCACTTTATTATTTATGTACAAACTTGCCAACTCAAAATTATTGGTGTAAAGTTCTTTTTTAGGCATAATTTCATTACACATTCCTACAAAGAAGAAAAGAAGTAGAAAGACTAGTATTAATAAGAAGTTAACATAGTTTAAGTCTAATTATAACTTATCAATTTCAGCGAACCTGGAACACCAGTTTACAGTGCTCCGGGAGCAGCTCTTCAGCGAAAGGATCAAGGATGTTGAGTACCAGCTTGCTGATGTTCGGGGAGGTCGGTCTCCAGAGTACCAGGGACCTTTGAGACGACTGCAGGAAAATATGAGGATAAGGTTGTTATATACTTTATCTTTAAGTATAAACAGGCTTGATGTTGGTGCACTGCAAACAGTGTTGGCATATCCGGCATCAAGCCAATATTTTTATTTAGGTTTTTAATCGACATATATAAATAATTTGTTATGATTGTAATTTTTTTTAATAATGGGGCTGACATTGCTTTAGAGCCCTAAAAAAAGTAAAGATAAAAAAAAAATATTTAAGAGAGTAATAATAATTGCCTTTTTAATTTTCTCAAAAGAATTAAAAAAACTAGATTAAATCGCTAGTTATTTGATATACCTTTGTGAGGGATACTCCATTCTCGGAGTTAACCTGTATTACCAAACTCAAGGCCCACCCAAAAAGATACACATATATTTTTTATATTAAACAATAATAAAACTATATAAAATCTATATATAAACATTTTTAAGAGGAAAGCACAGCACATACATAAAAGCAATACACAAGACTCGCTACAATCTAACAAATAATAAATAATTACAGTTAGGAAAAGAAAAAAAGAGTTTTTATAGGTAAGAAAAGTCTTGTATGACATGACATGTATGACAAACTTTATTTATTAGTTAGTTATTTATTTATTTTTGTCTACTTTAAGTTCTCAAGCTATTTATTGATAAGGTTATTATTTTTGAAACAAAATGTCTTTAAGCCTTATTCATAAAAATTATCAGGACAAGGATAGGTTTTCAGTCTTAGCGAGGTTAGGATCTATTATATAATGATAAATGATAATAGTATTACTTTATGGCGCTTTTAAAACAGCGCCATCTAGTTTCGCGCTAAGCAGAGCTTGTGTTGTAGCAACGAGATAACAAATAGACATTATTTTCATTAGTATGTAATATGTGGGTAAATTTTAAGTAATCATTCGATTGTCGATTCGATGTTCCAATAAAGAAATTGTATTCGCATATTTAAACGAGTTAACATGCCTTAATAACGCTGGAAAACCACTTTAGAGGGTGCTCAAATTCTCCAATTTACTCCACTAATTTTGATGGGCGGCAATCAGATGGCTCGCCTACTTGTTTTTATAAAAAATATAATGTAAAGCCAGTTTGTATTGCCGATCTCGAATAGTAGAGCCGACTAGCTAAATTAGTCATTTAATAAACAGCCTATAAGTAAACAAACAGCTAGGCAATTGAATTTTTTTGAGCAACTTATTTTAATTAGCTTACATTAGACTATAGAGGAATGATATAGAATACGTATTATATAAAGGTTTACAATCTATGAATCGTATTTTAAAAAGTTTATTTTTTTTTTATAATATTACAAAGTAAAATCTCAGCCCTCAAATGAATTGAAAATTCCTTGTATGGTGAATGGTCTACTATCGAAAAAATATAAAGTTTTAAGCATATAAATAGCAGTGAAAAAAAGGACAAAAAAACAGGATTCCATTGCACTACGTAAACGGTTTTTAATAGTCGAAAAACATCTATGACAGAATTATTATTTAGAGTATATTATGTCTAGTATAATATTTACGTATTTACCTTTTTTTAATTATTGAAATGAAATGTCTGTATTAAAGAGATTGAAAAAAAATGAATTTATGAAATACTAGTTTCACTTGAGTTAATACATATAATATACATAATACATATCCTAAGTACCAACTTTCATGCACTATTTCGGCGGCTCGAAAGCACTTTCAAATGTATTTTTCGTTCCCTAAACTTCCAGAAGTATCGTGTCCTATTTTCAATTAAATTCATGAAATGCAATCTAATTATAATACATTAATTATATTAATACAATAGATTAGTACATATGATAAGGTAGGTACACCATTCACAATAAGAACGGCTGTGGCGATCCTAATGAAATTATAAATTATAAAATGTAAGACAAAAACAGAATAGACTCATTGCCGAAGTAACTGCGGGTCACAACTAGTATAAAATATATATTTTTTGTTCATAAAAAATAGAAATTGGAGCGAATTCAAGTCAAAATATCTTAATATCGACTACGAAAATTATCGTAGACAATTTCGTAGCGCATTCTCGTAGCACCGCTACGAAATTTTTTTATTCCCATAATAACCTTAAAACCTGCATTTTTTTATTATTTTTTTATTAAATACTGTTATTATTTAAAAGAACCCCTATTTTTAGTTTAGTTAGTATGTTAAGTATAATGTAAGTGAAAACTTAAGTTGTAAAATATTAACTTTAACGCAGATATTTTTTAAGTACAAGAAGTACTATTCTTAAGTTATTATAGTAGCTTAATGCTTATGTTGAACTACTCGTATCTGTCTTCACGAAATATTTTGTTTGCGCAGTTCAAAACTGAATAGTTTTAATTACACATATAAAACGGAATATCAAAGTAAAAGTCAAAATCAAACATATCTTAATTCAACTAGGCTACATAAAGTAATTTGAATTGTTATAGTATTATAAAACAAAAAATTAACTACCGGTTCGGAAATCGTAAGGCAGTTTCTACAGAGAAGAACCGAGAAGAAACTCTGATAGTTGCTGTTTTAAACTTAAATAGTACAGTGAGTCGTGAACACTGGTCCCTTCAATTTAGAAATCCAAGGTTACAATAATTTGAAATACACTATTATATTAATTAAAGGAAATGTTAAAAGTCCTCATCGATCCGAAAACCTACCATTTTTCATATCATTATTTTAAAAGAGCAACTATCGTTGTCTAGTCGGTTCTTCTCGTATGTTATGTACTCGCCAGTTGAATTATTGAAACCGTACTCCTATTTTTTATCCTATTTGACCGGACTTGCTAGTAAAAGATTTATAACGCTACGACAGAATCGAGGTAGCCGGTATACTGAAGCAGATGAGAATAGACAACATCAAGCACAAATACGAGGCCGAGGAGCAGGCGGCCCACCAGCACTTTCAGGTATTTATC
This sequence comes from Eurema hecabe, assembly GCA_026213755.1. Taxonomy (NCBI): domain Eukaryota; kingdom Metazoa; phylum Arthropoda; class Insecta; order Lepidoptera; family Pieridae; genus Terias; species Terias hecabe. The sequence goes on from JADANM010005719.1 coordinate 1,131,266, forward strand.
ATCTTTAGTTATATATAATAATGAATTGCTGTCCGTTAGTCTCGTCTCGGTAAAACTCGAGAACGGCTAAACGAATTTATCCCATCTTGGTTACGAAATGTTCATAGAGGTCTAGGGAGGTTTAAATGGTGAGAAATAATCGTTTGGTGCCGGGAAAACCACTAAAGTAGCACTTTTCTATTTCCCGTATAAACGTTTAAGAAACAATTATAGATCTAATTACTGCTGCACAAAGTTGAAATTCAATAGAGTATAAAAATTTCTATGAGAATTCGCCGTTTAATCTGGAGTTTCATAGTTGTCAAAATTTTAAATATTGGCTGTCAAATAAATACGCGTGCGTTCAGGAAATTGTTCACACAAAAGAGTTCTTACTATTTACCCGTTAAAATAACCCGTGCGAAGCCGGGGCAGGCTGCCAGTCATCTTAATATACGTATAAAAATTACGTGTCACGTTGTTTGTCCGCGATTGACTCCTAAACTACTTAACCGATTTTAAATTAACTTTGCACACCGTGCAGTTTTATCCAACTTAAAAGATAGGATAGCTTTCATTTTAATATATGGGAAGGTAATTTCTTCTATGTAGTCACCAATATACGAATGCCGTTATCCATATCCGGATTCCCCGTAGTAAAAAAGGGTTTAATCTACCTGTACGCCAAATTTCAGCCAAATCAAATCAGTAGTTTCTACATAAAACAAACATAAGGATTGCAAACTTTTGCTAGGATTAGTAGGATACAAAAGTTTGTCCGGGTCGAGGGTCCATTGTATGTTTGTTATTCTGTCACGCAAAAATGACTTAACGTATTTAAGTAAAATTTTACAAGCTCGTAGCTTAGACCCTAAATTGAAATAAGATACTTTTTATACCGATATTTTCATCGAAACAAAAATGACTCAAATAAAAGCGAAGGCCTTGTTAGTACCTAATATTGGTTCGACAGATTCAATTAGAATAACAGCAGAACCATCTAATTAATTAACCTTTGTTTAAATAAACAATATGACAAATAATAAAACAAAACGGGATCAATGTAATTACAATGAAATAATGCGTCACGTGTAGGGCTGCGACAGTTGTGTTATCTCTACGTAGTTGTAAACAAAGCTTTTCCCTGTCTGTCTGTCTCTGTGTGAGTGCTTGGTGCAGTGGTAAATAAGTGGTATAGGTCGCGTCACGAATCTTTAGCGCTGAACGAAACCTGCGCAGAAGTCAAAAATAAGGTATCGAGGGGACAGCGCGTGATCGTCGGGTGCGCGAGCGTTGATTGGTTGTCCCAGTCGTGTTGTCTTTCTCGCACTAATACATCAATTACTAGCGCGATTCTACCGATGCGCAGCTATTCTCGTCCAGCGCTAAACATGCGTGGCGCGACCTATAACGATCGATAAGGCCGTCTTTTACTTCTACTTTATACAGTTATTCAGTAAGATAAACAGTAAATGTAATAAAGGGCAAATAAATAAATAAAAATTCATACGGTGACACCAATAGATTTCTTTCTTTAGGACGTTCTTTTATAAAAAAACTCAACGTGTATTTTTAACTAATAGAAAAGCCGAACTGTTAGTTACAGACTACTGCATTTATAAAGATAATAAAAAATGTGAATGATAAGGAAATGTTGTGGACTCGCATACATACACAAATAGCTTCTATAAGTTTAATCTTATTTAGAAATAAAACAGTTACTAAACTAATCTACTGCATTTATAAAGAGTATTTAATTATTAGTTTTTAGGTTTATTTATTTATTATTTTTGTTTATGTATGTAAAACAGAGCGCAATCATCGCCAACAAACTTTTATACAGCTTGGCGATTTTTACAAGCTTTTATTTAACTTGCAATGTATGTATGTATGTATGTATGTTTGTGTGTTCGGGTGGAATTTTATAACTCAATTTTAAGGCACTTGCCCTCAACCGATTGAGCTGAAATTTTGCATGCACGTGTATATCCGATGACAATGCAATATTATTATGACATGGAGCTGATCTGATGATGAAGTCGGAAGATAGCCATAGCAACTCAGTAATTAAATAACATAACCACATCGAGTTTGGGCTCATTTCATTCGACTAGATGAGTACTTTGGTGCTAGATAGTAACCAAGGTCTGATGATGGAGCCGGAAGACAGCCAAAGGAACTCAGTACTTAAACGACACAACCAAATCGAGTTTGGGCTCGTTTGATTCGCCTAGATGAGTACTTAGATGCTAGATGGTAACCAGGGTCTGATGATGGAGCCGGAAGACAGCCAAAGGAACTCAGTACTTAAACGACACAACCCCATCGAGTTTGGGCTCGTTTGATTCGCCTAGATGAGTACTTAGATGCTAGATGGTAACCAGGGTCTGATGATGGAGCCGGAAGACAGCCAAAGGAACTCAGTACTTAAACGACACAACCCCATCGAGTTTGGGCTCGTTTGATTCGCCTAGATGAGTACTTTGGAGCTAGATGGTAACCACTAGATGGTAACTGGCAAACGACCTTGCAATAATGATGCGTTGAATGAGATGAACAGACTTAGGAACTTACAAGGTGAAAACTAAAAAGTATAAAATAAATTAAGGTAAAAAAATCTTTAAAAACAAGCTTTTATTTAAATGCGCTAAA
>JADANM010005719.1:1133996-1150360 GCA_026213755.1 Eurema hecabe
GGTCGACAATTTGATCCTTACGTACTTGGTATATATTCGTGGTTTTTATAGTGATTGTATCGTTTTAAACGTAATGAGAATTAATAAATATGTACTTTTCTACTTTTTTTATGTCATTTATTTACAGTGTTTCAAGTAGCTTAATTTCAGGTTTTCTAATACGAAATTAATATTTCCTATTTTAATAGGAAATTATATTATATACAATATTTTAATAGTGGGTGAAAAGACTATATTGAGACTGAGATGTGTATCATAAAATATTTAATTTTTTCATATTACAAATACATTGTCAAAATTTGCTTTTGTATCAGTTATTCATTATAGCCCTCTATTTGATATAAAATCAATTTACATTATTGGGATCAATTTACATTATTCATTTTGTAGGAAAGGGAAATTTATAGTAATAAATTTCCATTTTCTACAAAATAAATATCTTCTTAATTTTGACAGTTTTAAAGATACAGTTACAATTATTTTTAAATACCTAAAAACATATACACAACAACATTTATATATTTTATTATGACTAAAGTTGACCCTTTGGACATTTCATATAGCAATAATACAGCCTCTTCCTCAAAGTATTTCTGTAAAAAAATTATACAACATCTGACAACTGGTCTTAAACATAAATTGTATTATAACTTTCTGTTTGAAATATTGTGTTATAACTTATTAAGTTCATATTTTCAAAGTCAAAGTCAAAAGTTATGTAATAAGGCTACATAAAGTAACACTTTTGTATCGTCATGGTATTACAAAATATTTATCACTGGTTCAGAAGGCAGTGTCTATAGAGAAGAACCGGCAAGAAACTCTCGATAGTTGCTCTTTTTAAATAAGAACATTCAATTGTAAATATAAACAAAAACTTGACTATTATAGTATTTATACATGAAAAAGGTCACCGTCCCATGAGCATTAAGAAATAGCGATTATTTCCGAACTCTTTCTCACTCTTTTGCGGTCTTCTCTGTTTGCTACTACTTAAATTCACTTAGTTTTCATTTTTTGTTATTTATGTCACTTAAATCATTGGTGTTAAAGTTCTTCTTTAGGCATTCTTCAGGCATTTTAATATACATTCCTACAAAGAAGAAAATAAGTATAAAGACTAGTATTAAGTTAACATAGTTTAAGTCTAATTATAACTTATCAATTTCAGCGAACCTGGAACACCAGTTCACAGTGCTCCGGGAGCAGCTCTTCAGCGAAAGGATCAAGGATGTTGAGTACCAGCTCGCTGACGTTCGGGGAGGTCGGTCTCCAGAGTACCAAGGACCTTTGAGACGACTGCAGGAAAATATGAGGATAAGGTTGTTATATAATTTATCTTTAAGAGAGTAATATTCTATTTAATTTTAAAGTAAATAAATATTTCAGGACATTTATACACAGCACCATCTAGTCCCACACTAAGTATTATAACAACAAGATAACAAAATAAATTACGTATACATACTTTTCTTTTGTACATATACATAGTACATACAATACATAGCAACACCCAGACCCCAGAAAAATACATATGTAAATTACAAATATATTTTTCCATTGTGGTTATTGAACCCACGACTGTGCCAAGCAGTAGTCAAAAATTTTCAATTATATTTGCACACCATGTGCAGTTTGATCCAACTTATATGGATAGGATAGCTTACATATCATTTTATTACATGCGTAATATATCCGAGCAAAGCCGGGCCGGATATTTAGTTAATTGATATACCTTTGTGAGGGATACTCCATACTTACCTGTTTTACTAAAGTCAAGGCTCCCAAAAGATATTTTTTTTATATATTTTTTTTATATTAAACAATAATAAAAAAGCAAAACTATTATATATTTAAAAGAAAGCGTAGCACATACATAAAAAGAATACACTAGACAATTTACAAATAAACAATAATAATACAGAGAAAATGAGTTTTTAGAGGTAAGAAAAGTCTTGTATGACAAGACATGAATGACAGACTATATTTATTAGTTAGTTATTTATTTATTTGTGTCTATTTATTATAAGTTCTCAAGCAATTGATAAGTTTATATTGTTTTTGAAAATAAATGTCTTTAAGCCTTATTTATAAAATATCTCAGGATAGGTTATCTTGGACAGTTTTGTCAGTCTGTGCAAGGTTAGGAGTTATACATATAATGATAAATGATAATAGAATTACTTTATGACGCTTTTAACATAGCGCCATCTAGTTTCGCGCTTAGTAGAGTTGTGTTGAGGCAACTTGATAACATAATATTATAGATATTATTTTAATTGGTATATGGGGTTCTAGCTGTTGCACGCGCCTCCGTCCGCGTGGACTTTCATATAAACTTTGACCCCCCTTTATTTTTAATTTAATTAATGAAATTCAATCTAATTATAATGTATTAATACAGATAATAAGGTAGGTACACCATTTACAACAAAAACAGCTGTAGCGATCCTAATAAAATAATTATAAAATTCAAGACAAAAACGAAATAGACTCAATGCGGGAGTAACTGCGGGTCACAACTAGTATAAAATATATTTTAGTTCATAAAAAATTGAAATTGGAGCGAATTCTAGTCAAAATATCTTAATATCGACTACGAAAATTATCGTAGACAATTTCGTAGCGCATTCTCGTAGCACCGCTACGAAATTTTTTTATTTCCATAATAACCTTAAAAATATTATAAACCTACAATTTTTTATATTTTTTAATTAAATACTGTTCTTATTACAAAAGAACCCCTATTTTTAGTTTAGTCAGTACGTTAAGCATAATATAAGTGAAATCTTAAGTTGTAAAATATTAATAATAACGAAGATATTTTATAAGTACAATATGTACTATTCTTAAGTTATTAAAGTAAAATGCTTATGTTGAACTACACGTATCTATCTACACAAACTATTACTACTATTGCTTGTGTAGTTCAAAACTGGACAGTCATGATTGCGCAATCAAAACAGAATATCTTTCAATATTAGGTATTAATAATAATATACTATGGGAAGTGTTGTCATGAGCCGTTCGCAATGTTACCCGCTGCTGAATTCCACCACCGCGCTGCACGTCACAGTTTTCCAATATAAAAGGGGTATAGTACGTCACGAATCTTTAGCGCTGAACGAAACCTGCGCAGAATTCAAAAATAAGGTATCGAGGTAGCGGCGTGGCGCGCGGGGCGCGTGATCGTCGGGTGCGCGAGCGTTGATTGGTTGTCCCAGTCGTGTTGTCTTTTTCGCACCAATACGTCAATTACGAGCGCGATTCTACCAATGCGCAGCTATTCTCGTCAATCGCTAAACATAAATGACGCGTACTATACCCCTTATGCTCTGCCAAGATGCTAATCTCTACGAGTGTCTATAGGTAGCAAGGTTCAACATGAATACGTTTAAAAACACTTGAATCATAGTATAACGAAACCATTATATTCCACCAAGTTTAGAAAGCAATTTCTACAGAGAAGAATCGGCGAACTCTTTAAGCAAATGTCATTCTTCTTTGAGAGCTGTTAAGATGTAACTAATATTATAAAGTCTGATGGAAAGTAGTCATTGCCGTCTATCAACTCAGGTCTGGTATGAATTATTAGCAATAGTAAAAGATTTAAATCGTTACAACAGGATCGAGGTAGCCGGTATACTGAAGCAGATGAGAATAGACAACATCAAGCACAAATACGAGGCCGAGGAGCAGGCGGCTCACCAGCACTTTCAGGTATTTATCATCTTTAGTTATATATAAAAATGAATTGCTGTCCGTTAGTCTCGTCTCGCTAAAACTCGAGAACGGCTAAACGAATTTATCCCATCTTGGTTACGAAATGTTCATAGAGGTCTAGGGAGGTTTAAAAGGTGAGAAATAATCGGATTGGTGCCGGGAAAACCACTAAAGCAGCACTTTTCTATTTCCCATATAAACGTTTAAGAAACAATTATAGATCTAATTACTGCTGCACAAAGTTGAAATTCAATAGAGTATAAAAATTTCTATGGGAATTCGCCGTTTAATCTGGAGTTTCATAGTTGTCAAAATTTTAAATATTGGCTGTCAAATAAATACGCGTGCGTTCAGGAAATTGTTCACACAAAAGAGTTCTTACTATTTACCCGTTAAAATAACCCGTGCCTTGGAGTTTTGGCGGAAATCGTGCGGCGTCTATATGTAATCTCGATTGAATATTCCTTTTTTGGTGCATAAAGTGATTTAATGTATGATTGTGATAGTGTATCATGCAGTAAACTAGCTAATAAGTGTCCAAGAAATGAAGAATTCATTTGAGAGCGCTTAGTAGCGCCGTTCCGATTGCTCCAAGATTCGTCTAGGTTCTTCGTAAAGCTCACTATCACTTTACGAAGGGCAGATCGAAACGACTGACTGACTCTACTAAAGACGACTTGTTCACGATTTTACTTGACATTGGCAAAAAGCTAGACGCTAATGCCATAATATATAAGAAAGAAAGAAAGAACCCGTGCCTTAACAAGCCGGGGCAGGCTGCCAGTCATCTACTAAACTACTTAACCGATTTTAAATTAACTTTGCACACCGTGCAGTTTTATCCAACTTAAAAGATCGGAAAGCTTTCATTTTAATATATGGGAAGGTAATTTCTTCTATGTAGTCACCAAGATACGTATGCCGTTATCCATAACCGGATTCCCATAGTAAAAAAGCGTCTAATCTACCTGTATGCCAAATTTTAGCCAAATCAAATCAGTAGTTTCTACGTAAAACAAACATACTTACATACGTCCTTGCAATCTTTTGCTAGGATTAGTTGGATACGTAAGTTTGCGAGGATTCATTGTATGTTTGTTATTCTGTCACGCAAAAATGACTTAACGTATTTAAGTGAAATTTTAAAAGCTCGTAGGTTAGACCCTGAATTGAAATAAGATACTTTTTATACCGATATTTTCATCGAAACAAAAATGACGAAAATAAAAGCGAAGTCCTTGTTTGTACCTAATATTGGTTCGACAGATTCAATTAGAATAACAGCAGAACCAACTAATTAATTAACCTTTGTTTAAATAAACAATATGACAAATAATAAAACAAAACGGGATCAATGTAATTACAATGAAATAATGCGTCGCGTGTAGGGCTGCGACAATTGTGTTATCACTATGTAGTTTTAAACAAAGCTTTTCCCTGTCTGTTTGTCTCTGTGTGAGTGCTTGGTGCAGTGGTAAATAAGTGGTAAAGGTCGCGTCACGAATCTTTAGCGCTGAACGAAACCTGCGCGAAAGTCAAAAATAAGGTATCGAGGGGACAGCGCGTGATCGTCGGGTGCGCGAGCGTTGATTGGTAGTCCCAGTCGTGTTGTCTTTCTCGCACCAATACGTTAATTACGAGCGCGATTCTACCGATGCGCGGCTATTCTCGTCCAGCGCTAAACATGCGTGGCGCGACCTATAACGATCGATAAGGCCGCCTTTTGCCTCTATTTTATACAATTAGTCACTAAGATAAACAGTTAATGTTATAAAGGGCAAATTAATAAATAAAAAAATCAAACAGTTTCGGTACATACCAAAAGATTTCTTATTTTAGGATGTTCTTTTATAAACAACTCAACGTGTATTTTTAACTTACAGAAGAGCCGACTGTTAGTTACAGACTACTGCATTTATAAAGATAATAAAAAATGTGAATGATAAGGAAATATTGTGGACTCGCATACATACACAAATAGCTTCTATAAGTTTAATCTTATTAAGAAATAAAACAGTTACTAAACTAATCTACTGCATTTATAAAGAGTATTTAATTATTAGTTTTAAGGTTTATTTATTTATTTATTTTTTTATGTATGTAAAACAGAGCGCAATCATCGCCAACAACTGCTTGGCGATTTTTTGAACTTGTTGTTGTAAACGTTTTTTATGATAAATAAATAACTGCGCCACAATTAACCGCCCATTTGAGTAAAAAAAAATACGACACATGGCAACCCTGGCCGGTCGTTCGGTGGCGGAAGTGACGTCACCCGTCACGGATGCAAGTCAATGGCGTGCTATTGTTCTCTCTCGTCCCGTGTCTTATACCATCAAGTTTTCATCTACCCGTCAAGTCTTTGTATAATATAATTCATAATACTAACGACCCGCCCGGCTCCGCTCGCATATATCTATCCATACATATAATAAATACGTAACGAGTCGCTGTCTATACATGGAAGATATATGAGAAAAAGTATTATAGGAGGCCTTTATTAACGCAATAGAACCCAAAACAATGATTTTTGGAATTTTTGTCTGTTTGTTTTTGCACGCTAATCTCAGAACCGGCTTATCCTATCTAGATGGGGTTTTGAATGATATATTGTGGTAAGCCTAACTTAACATTTAGTGTTTAATTCATGTCAATCGGTTGATAGATAAAAAAGTTATGGGAATTTAAAGAATCACGTTGACCTTGCTGAACGTTTGTTGGCGCGGGTTAGGCATTTTTAAATGCTGCCCAAAGTCACTTACATTTGCCGAGACCCCCCCTCTCTCCAACGTATGATTAGATGAGATTAGACTCGACTCCCTCCCCCCCTTAAACACTTCACGTAATTTATGGACGCCTCCTTAAGTGAGTCTTGTGTATTTTTTCTCTTTTAATGTTGTGCAATCGGTCCAAGTGTTGTTGTTGCTGGTTCCTAAAACAACAAAAATAACAATCCATACTGATATTATAAATGCGAAAGTAACTCTGTCTGTTTGTCTGTCCTTCCGTCACGCCAAAACTACTGAACCTATTAGAACGAAATTTGGTACACAGATGGTCTAGAGCCTGGGGAAGGACATTGGACACTTTCTGTTTTAATCAACTGTTGAGACTTTTTATAATTATACATTATATAAAAGAAAATAGAATCACTGAAGTCAGTCAGGTTGGAAAGAAAAATATAGAGCCTGCTTAAAGCTGCCTTATTCGTGAGAGAAAGAGAAGCCACACAGACCGGCACTGTCACGCGTTACGTTACAAAGCGTTTGACCCTGACATTAGAAACTATAACTTCAAATTTGCCAAATCGAATAAAGGACAAATTAAAATTTAAGAATGCTCATTAGAAACAATTATTCTATGAACAACCTTAAATTACACTGAATAATTCAGTTCCAGAGAAAGGGCGTTGAAACTTGTAAGATTACCATGAATATTTCATGTTTAACTCGATTAAAGTTCTAAGGAAACTGTTGAAGTTACAGAGAGTTTAATGAGCTACAAAAATATCTATAATAATCGTTTTTGGTACAATTCTGACTATGGCACCTATAAGAGAAATTAATAAAAAAAATTGTTTGCATTATAATATGCCTGATTTTTTTGTTAAATATGTATTATATGACCCGACAGCCTGCGTTCTTTTCTTGTGGCCAGTTCGTGTTTTTGATGCGCAAAAACTATCCTTGGACATCAACGATCATTAAATAGAAAAGAATTTAAAAGAATTGCCCAAATTGGACCAGCCGTTATGAATTTACAAACAAATTTTGCTATTCATTTTATATATGTATATTGACAGAATAAGTATTTCACTGTAAACACATCACATTAATAAATATCGTAAATTATTGAGATCTTTGCTTTAAACCCCTGGCGGCTAGATGTTTTATGCTTATGGCAATAAATTATGATATAATTTCCAAGAATTGACTGTTTCCCCACAGTCAAATTATAATCTTCCGAAAAAAGTGCGTTAAATTCTAAGCATTACGTTACACAATGTTACACAGTATACGATTTTATGAGACATATTATAAACTAGCTGTGCCCGCGACTTCGCCCGCGTAGATGAGTGCCACCAAATTTTTTATTTATTAACCGATTGACATGAATTAAAGACTTAATGTTAAGTTAAGTTAAGCTAACCACAATATATCATTGGCAACCCCATCTAAATAGGATAAACCGTTTCTGAGATTAGCGTGCACAAACAAACAGACATAAATTCCAAAAATCATTGTTTTGGGTTCTATTGGGTTAATAAAGGTCTCCTATAATATATATTTTTTCTCATATATCTGCCATGTACAGACAGCGACTCGTTACGTTTTTATTATATGTATAGACTATCGATATTCACATTTTAAACGGTGTCATTCACGCCCTACAAAGTACCAGGGTCGCAGAACATGCGAAGAGCAACGTTAAACGAATATATACGGTAATAAAGCTGATAGGTATATCATGAAAACAAGTATAAATGTGAATTAAATTAATCACGCGGCGTGACCTCAGCGAGCGGGTTCAACGACCGGCCACTGCGCTCAATGTTTTCAGTTTTAGCTTTGCTACAATTATATATGTATGTGTTCTTGGGTAAGTTCTTATCGTCAAGCGTATATGAAGAGGGTATTTATAGGTTTACTAGCTGTTGCCCGCGACCCCGTCCGCGTGGAGTTTAATATAAACTTTGACCACCCCCTTTATAACCCCTTTTTCCACTTAAAAAGTATGGGTTATGTTTTATCTCAGGTTCTAGACCATCTGTCTACCAAATTTCGGGTGAAAGCGTAACAGACAGACAGACAGAGTTATTTTCTCATTTATAATATTAGTAGGGATTAGCTTTTAACCACGGCTTCGCTCGCATTGAAGTAATAGAATATCGGAAATATGTACTCGTATGTTCATTTTGATGCCTTCAAAGAATATGTGTAGAAAATTTCGTGATATCGGTTCAGTAGTTTTTGCATATTAAGGGTTAAATACACACTACTTTCACATCTATAACTAATAAGTTAGGATGTTATATGATCGTACTATGTTGATTCAATAGTATTTAAAAATTATTTAATGTGTGTTTTTAATTATATGTGTTAGTGTAAAAATGTTTTATGATTATTATTTTTGATGAATTATTGTAGTGTGCTCACTTAGCTTGAAATTATTTATTTATCATTTTTAACAAAAGTTTAAAGTGTCCAAAGTGTTTTATAGAGCGGCTTACTGTGTAGAGAGTTGGCTTGATGAGCTATCGAATCTCCAAGAGAGAGAGAAAAAAATCGAATTGACATTTGGTTTATCTCATACATTTCATTTGACTGGGGCTTTAGATGTGACGTTGGGCCGAAAAGGCTTTTAATCCATTTAAGCAAGCCGCCCCGGCTTCGCATAGGTTTTATGGGGTTTGAAATGTTATAAAGGTTACGTATTAATTTTTTCCTTTTTTCGCAAAAAATAAAACCTATGTTCATCACGTAGATCAAGAATGAAGGGTGTCTGTTTCGAAGTTCATAAGTCTGTCCAGTACTTTTGGAGGCTTTGGAATAGCAATCTATCAAACAATCAAATCTTTTCTTTTTTTATTCGTTCTATGAAATGGTGAGACGAACTGGACGCCCTCCTGATGGTAAGAGAAACGCCAGCCCTTAACCAATGTAGTGCTACCCGGAACTTTGCTCCGGGCAGGGGTGCACTACATCGACGCTCCCCTATTTAATAGTATATATAATTTGTAATAAAAAGCCGACATATCGGTTACTAAAAAAATTCGCGGTTTTTCCTGCATTTATGCACACACAAACCTTCCTCTTGAATCACTCTATCTATATAAAAAACCGCATGAAAATCGATCGCGTGGTTTCCAAGATTTTAGCATACATAAATACAGACAGAAGAAAGCGACATTGTTTTATACTATGAAATGATGATATGGTCTACATATAATACAAGTTTACTTCGTTGCCAACTAGATGGCGCTGTGTGTAGGCTTATGTAAGTCGCCACGCGGATGTATCGGCCTTGTATAGGATTATATTAAACAACGTTTCAAAAACGAAACGTTTAGAGAGCGAAGGCGATGTACTGATTTAGTATATATGTATAATGTATATTATATGTATACTTAGTAACCCTGCTAATATTATATACGCGAAAGTCTGTTGGGTTATATGTAATACTAGCTGTTGCTCGCGACTTCGTCCCCGTCGGATCTATTATTATTATTACGTTATAGTGAGTCAATCTTATAAGATAGACATATACTGTCGCGGACTTTTTTCGATCATTTAAAGAGGAATAATTCTTTCATACATATTATTTTTGTATCTTGAAGCGTTTTCGCAGCGCACGCAAAGGAAGCCCTCAAACATGAATAATTTTCCCCGTTTTTTCCATATTTTCCATTATATCTCCGCTCCTATTAGTCGCAGCGTGATGTTATGTAGCCTAAAGCCTTCCTCGATAAATGGTTAATTCAATAAAAAAAGAATTTTTCAATTCGAACCAGTACATCCTGAGATTAGCGCGTTCAAACAAACAAACAAACAAACAAACAAACAAACAAACAAACAAACTCTTCAGCTTTATATATTAGTATAGATACCTAAGATTATTAACTCGGGAAGGCAAACTACGCTGGTAGAAGCGATGGGCGGTGGGTTTTATTTAAAGCGGAAGTGCATTTTATAAGAATCTTTTTGCAATGCGCGCATTACGAAACGGAGCATAGTAACATTTCCACATCACTGTTCAGGCCGTAGAATGTCTGGCACTGAGGGGGTACCCACCCAGTCGGTCTCCTGCGAAAGAGACTCCTATATTTTTTTTAAGTAGGCAGGATAGGTACCTACAGCTTGAACGAATCTAGCTAGCTAAAATAAAGTGTAAAGGATTTTAGGTGGATTTTTTCTGTGTTACAATTAGTTAAAAGTATAGGTTCGTAGTTCGAGTGAAATCCGATACTGATATTTCAATCTCAATTTCAACAACGTCCTTCCAATTTATATTTTATTGGATTTTATATATTAACTAGCTGTGCCCGCGACTTCACCCTATGCCTAACCCGCGCCAACAAACGTTCAGCAAGTTCAACGTGATTCTTTAAATTACCATAACTTTTTTATTTATCAACCGATTGACATGAATTAAACATTAAATGTTAAGTGAAGCTTACCACAATATATCATTGAAAACCCCATCTAGATAGGATGAGCCGTTTCTGAGATTAGTGTGCGCAAACAAAAAGACAAAAATTCCTAAAATCATTGTTTTGGGTTCTATTGCGTTAATAAAGGTCTCCTATAATATTTTTTCTCATATATCTTCCATGTACAGACAGCGACTCGTAACGTTTTTATTATATGTATTATAGATATATTATTTTATATAATCAAATTGGTTTACAGCTTCAGTTCAAATGTTAATTAAGGTATCTACTAGTTTTACCCGCGACTACGCTCATATTGAACCAATTAAATAAATATCGGAGATAAAAAGCAGTACATGTTAATTATGATATCTCAAAGAATATGTGTACACAATTTCATGATGATCGGTCCAGTAGTTTTAACGTGAAAGCGTAACAGACATCCCTCGTTAACATTTATAATATTAAGTAAAGATGATGATCATATTACAATTTATAAGTTAACAATAGATGAACAGATTGATTGCTAAAAGCCTAATGTTACGCCGAAATGGGCCCCCTCGGTATGACCCTCTATAGAAATCCGGCGTAAAGTAGTACCTATTCACTTATTTCGTCTGTTAAGTAGTCGGAGATCCTTTAATACCTTGTATAGTAGATAATTTAATTTCCCACTTTTTAAAGCGCGAATGCGTAGTTGTTCGTAACTGTCAACTTTGCAATTTTTTTTATCTATACTATACTATTATTATAAAGAAGTAAAGTTTGTGTGTTTGTTTAATTGTAAGGGAACGGATGTACGTATTTTATTCTTTCACCAATAGAAAACCTCATTATTGCTGAGTGTCATAGGCTATATAAAAAAGCGAAAAGGATAATTAACACTATGCCTAATATAGTGGGCACGCTAGCTAGTGAAAAATAAGCAACCATTTGTTGGGGATCATGTTTGATCGTTGATCGAGATGTGATCTTAATGGTGTCATCTCAGTTATCTATATATATAAAAGAAAGTCGTGTTAGTTACATCACTTATAACTCAAGAACGGCAGAACAGATTTGGTAAAGTAGGTAGGTAGGATGTAGGTATTTAATTTTTTTGTATTTTTTCCAATAAAAAAACAATCTGCTTATTTATTGCCATTAAGGTCCAACAAAGTTCGCCGGGGCAGCTAGTTGATCATAAAAAAGGCGGTGCTAGTCTACACTAGATAATTTAAGATAGCTATATAAAGAGGAAATATTTGATAGTTTGTTTTAATTGCATAGGTTTCTAAATTACTGTACAGAGTGTTATAGAATCCGTAACAGATATAGCTAGGGAATAAAAATAGACTACTTAGAAAACTTAGAAAACTCTTATAGTCCAAGAAAATAGAGCTTTATATACAAATTTCGGATAAAAGCTTGAATTTTTGATACAATGCGCTTTGAAAGATTCGTAATCGATTGGTGAAAGTCTTTTTTAAATCCATCCACGAAAACTTGGGATAAAAAACACAAAACTTTTTTTAATTTTTGAGAAATATAAATGGTTCTAATTTGAATTTAAAGGTATTAAGAGTAGAAGCTTTTAGGATACTTGATGGCAGCGAGTTCCACAGGTTGTTTCAAGTTTATATAAAATTCCACGCGTACGGAGTCGCGGGCAACAGCTAGTAGGCTATATTTAATACTAAGTTAACCCGTGCGAAGCCGGGACGGGCCGCTAGTAGTGAATAAAACAAAAAAATACCGTTCAATAAAGAGTCTGTATAAGCGATACCGTTAGCTCATAAAATGGTCTATTTGCATTCGAATGTGACCATCGAGCTACCACCGCTTAAAGCCTACTGCTAATATTGATTTTATAAATATTTTTTTAAATTAGAGCTTGAAATTTTTCACCAATGTTACGTAATTATTTTTCAGTTTTCATTACGATTTGTTACCTTTTAACCGACTTCAAAAAAGGAGGCGGTTCTCAATTCGTCTGTACGTATTGTATAATATTTTTTTAAAAAGTAAGATATTGTATAGATTGTTGTAAAAATTATGAAATAACTTTTAAATCATTTCTATTTACTAAATGAAAATGCGTATTACTTTGTGGGAACAAATTTTTTGCTTTTTAGTTTCAAGTCGGTTTATTTTTTGTTAAAAAATATTTTATGGGGTTAGTATAAAGTGTAGGACAATTGCAAATAAAGTATTAAAAGGGGTTTTACAGTCGTGAAATGATTTTGTAATTGGTTTAGTAAATCCCGGCAATCAGTCATATATTTTTTACCTTTTGGGGGTTGATTTAAAAAAAGTAGCCTATGTCCCTCCCCAAATTTATTTCTAATCGGTTCGGTAGTTTTAGCGTGATGGAAAGATAGACAGACAGACAGAGTTACTTTCGCATTTATAATATTACTAGCTGTTGCCCGCGACTCCGTCCGCGTGGACTTTCATATAAACTTTAACTTCCCCTTTCTCTCCCTTATAACCGTTTTTTTAGTTAAAAAGTAGCCTATGTTTTATCTCAGGCTCTAGACCATCTGTGTACCAAATTTCATTACAATCGGTTCAGTAGTTTTGGCGTGAAAGCGTAACAGACAGGCAGACAGACAGAGTTACTTTGGCATTTATAATATTAGTAGGATAGTAGGATATATAGTATGGATAGTATGGAAATAGTATGGATATTACAATGTACGTTTGTCAGTGAAGATCGCTACAAAAAGCAGCCAGCCAACAGCAATATTGTATTGCCTTTGATCTGAGCTTTGTACACTTTAATTAATATCCACGTCAGCTTCAAACGACTATCGGAAATGGAAATTTTATATGTGTCGTCTATTGTTAGTGTTTAATTATTTTAAAGATATAAGGTGATGTATGGTTAATATTAAAACATGTATACGATGAAGTTATGGAATTTTACAAGGGGTTTTATGACAAAGTGTTGAATTTGTTAAAAATTATTTATTACTGACTAGCTGTTGCTCGCGACTTCGTCCCCGTCGATTTTTTTTTCATTATTTCTTCGCTGCTATTAGTCGCACCGTGATGTTATGTAGCCTAAAGCGTTCCTCAATAAATGGTCTATTCAATAAAAAAAGAATTTCTCAATTCGAACCAGTAGTTCGTGTTCAAACAAACAAACTCTTCAGCTTTATTATATTAGTATGATTACATTGGTTAGGTGGTGTGGCATGGGCCGACCACCGAGATACTGTTCTATCTTAAACGTACACTAAATGCTAAGCTACTTAATACTATCCCATGCTATACTATATAATTATATAAGTACATAATACACTTCAACGACTTCCTTTTTTTAAAAGCAAATTTATATTGGAATTTGTTGCCCGTTCTTCTCTGTAGAAACTGCCTTCCGAAATGGTGGTAAATTATTGTTTTTGGAATAGGTTCTAAGGCGACTCAAAAGTACTACTATATGAAGCTTAGTTGAATAGATAAACATTTGACTTTAAATTTTAAATTCGTTTCGTGATAAATTTTGTAAATCTCAAAAACTATGTAATAGTATTAATTTAAATAATTGACCAATTGTGAGTCAGGACTCAGGCTGTGTTCAGAGGATTTTGAAGTGAATATGACATTAAAATAAATAAATAAACATTTCTTTGTTAATCTATACTAATATTATAAAGAAGTAAAGTTTGTGTGTTTGTTAAATTGTAAGGGGTAATCTCGGGATCTACTGAACCAATTTAAAAAAAAATTTCACCAATAGAATGCCACCTTTTTACTGAGTGTCATAGGCTTTAATATATAAAAACCGATATGGATAATTAACATTATGCCCAACGAAGTGGACACGGGTCAGCTAGTATTAAATACAGATAAGTCTGTGAAACCATAGGCTCCCGAACTAGTACCAGTAGTATTTTGGGCCAGTGGCTTCTCCCATTTTGAAAAGATGGTTTATTACTGAGATTCGTTAATTTTATACAGAGTATTCCAAGTAAGGTCATGTCCCAGTTGGGTATACAGAAAACCGTCAAGTAATGGGGTCTTATTAGAGTCATATGTCATTGCGTTTCGTTCTCTAACCTGGAGTACCGAAGGCTCTATCTCCCTACCCTCGTATCTAATCCTTAATTTCCTCTGTATCCTTAAAACATTCCCTCTCTCAAGGATGGCAACACAATTTCTAATGACATCGGATAACGAAACTTCCGAGACATACTACGCAACCTTTAAAAAAAAATAAACCGACTTCAAACTAAAAAGAAAAGAGTAATACGCATTTTCATTATTATATAGAAATGATTTAATAGTTATTTCATAATTTTGAAGCCTCCTCCTTCTTTGAAGTCGGTTTATAATCAGGTATTGCTCATAGTTAATAAATAAATTATTAACAAAATAAATAACAGACAATACTAAAGAGGCTATTTCAAAGTAGTTTTTAATGTGAAGAAGTCAAGAAAATGGACCTTTCTCGAAATACATCCGGTGGGCGGGCGCGTAGGAGCGGCAAATATAGATCGCGTTCATTTGAACAACTTTAAAAGATAAATCAACATAAGAAACTATATATTCATATGATATACAAATTTACGCTTGTAATAATTAACTTTTAAAAATGAAACCGACTTCATGATAATGCCTATTCAACGAAAAAATAATCGTTCAAATTGGTTGATAATCGGCGGAGATATTGCGTATAAAAAAGTCCCCAATTTCCACCCTTGGGGGTTGTTTTTTATTATTAAATTTAAATGGGACCACCCTTGAGGTATTAATTATATGCCGAAAAAAGATTTGTTCAAATCGGTTCAGAATTGGCAGAGTTATCGCGTGACAAACATAGAAAAAAAACATACGGGTCGAATTGAGAACCTTTGAAGTCGGTTGAAAACAGTAGATAATAGTAAACTTATTAAGCAATATAATCAAACTTAAGTTTGTTTGAACGCACTAATCTCAGAATCTACTGGTTCGAATTGAAAAATTCTTTTTTTATTGAATTGACCATTTATCGAGGAAGTCTTTAGGCTACATAACATCACGCTGCGACTAATAGGAGCGAAAATATAATGGAAAATGTGGAAAAACGGGGAAAATTATTCATCTTTGAGGACTTCCTTTGCGTGCGCTGCGAAAACGGTTCAAGATACAAAAATAATATGTATGAAAGAATTATTCCTCTTTAAATGATCTAAAAAAAGTCCGCGACAGTATATGTCTATGTTCTAAGATTGACTCACTATAACATAATAATAGAAATAGATCCGACGGGGACGAAGTCGCGAGCAACAGCTAGTGGAAGATATATGAGAAAATATATTATAGGAGACCTTTATTAACGCAGTAGAACCCAAAACAATGATTATTGAAATTTTTGTCTGTTGTTCTGTTTGTTTGTGCACGATAATCTAGATGGGTTTTTACAATGATATATCGTGGTAAGTTTCACTTAACTTAATAGGTTGATAAATAAAAAGTTATGGCAATTTATAGAATCACGTTGAACTTGCTGAACGTTTATTGGCGC
>JADANM010005719.1:1152444-1164496 GCA_026213755.1 Eurema hecabe
ATATATATATTACTAGCATTTGCTTGTGACTTTACCTGTATTCATGGAGTACTTTTATACTTTTTCAGCGTCGTTTTTTGTCGTAGTTGGGTTTTAGTTTTTTTACTTTATCTTGTTAACAAAAGTTTATAGTGTCCAAAGTGTTTTATAGAGCGGCTTACTGTGTAGAGAGTTGGCTTGATGAGCTATCAAATCTCCAAGAGAGAGAGAGAAAAATCGAATTGACATTTGGTTTATCTCATACATTTCATTTGACTGGGGCTTTAGATGTGACGTTGGGCCGAAAAGGCTTTTAATCCATTTAAGCAAGCCGCCCCGGCTTCGCAGAGGTTTTATGGGGTTTGAAATGCTATAAAGGTTACCTATTATTTCCTTTTTTCGCAAAAAATAAAACCTATGTTCATGTCGTAGATCAAGAATGAAGGGTGTCTGTTTCGAAGTTCATAAGTCTGTCCAGTACTTTTGGAGGCTATGGAATAGCAATCTATCAAACAATCAAATCTTTTCTTTTTTATTCGTTCTATTAAATGGTGAGACGAACTGGACGCCCTCCTGATGGTAAGAGAAACGCCAGCCCTTAACCAATGTAGTGCTACCCGGAACTTTGCTCCGGGTAGGGGTGAACAACATCGACGCTCCCCTATTTAATAGTATATATAATTTGTAATAAAAAGCCGACATATCGATTAATAAAGAGATTCGCGGTTTTTCCTGCATTTATGCACACACAAACCTTCCTCTTGAATCACTCTATCTATATAAAAAACCGCATGAAAATCGATCGCGTGGTTTCCAAGATTTTAGCATACATAAATACAGACGGAAGAAAGCGACATTGTTTTATACTATGTAATGATGATATGGTCTACATATAATACAAGTTAACTTCGTTGCCAACTAGATGGCGCTGTGTGTAGGCTTATGTAAGTCGCCACGCGGATGTATCGGCCTTGTATAGGATTAAATTAAACAACGTTTGAAAAACGAAACGTTTAGAGAGCGAAGGCGATGTACTGATTTAGTATATATGTATTATGTATATTATATGTATACTTAGTAGCCCTACTAATATTATAAACGCGAAAGATTTTTTTTTATTCTATGAAGTGGTGAGACGAGCTGGACGCCCTCCTGATGGTAAGAGTAACGCCAGCATATAACAAATGTAGTGCTACCCAGAACTTTGCTCCGGACAGGGGTGCACTACATTGACGCTCCTCACTTGTTGTCTGTTGGGTTATATGTAATATACCTAAGAATATTGTTAACTCGGGAAGGCAAACTACGCTGGTACGCGGGGCGGGGTTGGTTTTATTTAAAGCGGATGTGCACTACAAAAGAAACTTTTTGCCACGGACCACCACCTAATGAAATCAGCTCTCTCATGCGGTATTTCCGAAACATTGCGAATTGGGGTGTTTCAAGAAGAGAGCATACATCTTTCTAAGGGGCGGCAACCCACTCCAGACCTGTCAAGCTCCATACCATCAATTGGTTCGTTTACCCCTAGGTTATTAAACAAATCGTTTGAAGGAATCTTTCTTTGTTTCAAGTTTCAACGCACTAATACCTACAAGTTGAATTTAGAAAAGAAGGCTGCACAATTTAACCGTATATAATATGTTTTCTTTTGTAAAATTAAGTGCATAACTCGATAACACCTGAACGTATTACGATATTTCATCTTCTTTAGAATATGCCTTGAAGTACGAGGTTGATTTTTTATAATATGGAGAGGGGAGACGAGCTGGACGCACTCCTGATGGTAAGAGTAACGCCAATGCAGTGCTACTCGGAACTTTGCTATAAAGCCCAACTCCGGGCAGGGGTGCACGACTGACGCTCCCCACTGTGAGTCACAAGATGTTAAGACTCATTAGCCCTGTAATTTCGCTGGCTACAGTTCCCTTCAGACCGGGGCACAGTGACATCACTTTTTCTTACTTTTTTTTCACGACGTTCAGGCGGTTGAATGTCTGGCACTGTGGGGGTACCCAGTCCCAGTCGGTCTCCTGCGAAAGAGACCTACCCCCGGTAAAAATTTTTACGCAAACAAAAGTAAATAAAGTAATCATAATTAGGTCCATCAGCACCTATATTTTTTTAAGTAGGTAGGATAGGTACCTACAGCTTGAACGAATCTAGCTAGCTAAAATAAAGTGTAAAGGATTTTAGGTGGATTTTTTCTGTGTTACAATTAGTTAAAAGTATAGGTTCGTAGTTCGAGTGAAATCCGATACTTATATTTCAATTTCAATTTCAACAACGTAATTTCAACTCTTTTATATTTTATTGGATTTTATATATTAATTATATTATTTTATATAATAAAATTGGTTTACAGCTTCAGTTCAAATGTTTATTTAGGTATCTAGTAGATACCTATATTAACATTGAACGCTTACATTGAACCAATTAAATAAATATCGGAGATAAAAAGCAGTACATGTTAATTATGATATCTCCAAGAATATGTGTACACAATTCCATGATGATCGGTCCAGTAGTTTTTACGTGAAAGCGTAACAGACATCCCTTGTTTCACATTTATAATATTAAGTAAAGATGATGATCATATTACAATTTATAAGTTAACAATAGATGAACAGATTGATTGCTGAAAGCCTAATGTTACGCCGAAATGGGCCCCCTCGGTATGACCCTCTATAGAAATCCGGCGTAAAGTAGTACCTATTCACTTATTTGAAAGAAAGAAAGATTCGATATTTCGTCTGTTAAGTAGTCGGAGATCCTTTAATCCTTGTATGGTAGATAATTTATTACTACTATACTTTATTACTATTATAAAGAAGTAAAGTTTGTGTGTTTGTTAAATTGTAAGGGGTAATCTCGGGATCTTCTATACCGATTTTAAAAATTCTTTCACCAATAGAAAGCCACATTATTGCTGAGTGTCATCGGCTATATAAAGAACCGAAAAGGATAATTAACAGTTAACACTATGCCTAATATAGTGGGCACGCTAGCTAGTGAAAAATAAGCAACCATTTGTTGGGGATCACGTTTGATCGTTGATCGAGATGTGATCTTAATGGTGTCATCTCAGCTATCTATATATATAAAAGAAAGTCGTGTTAGTTACATCACTTATAACTCAAGAACGGCAGAACAGATTTGGTAAGGTAGGTAGGTAGGATGTAGGTATTTAATTGTTTTGTATTTTTTCCAATAAGAAAAACAGTCTGCTTATTTATTGCCATTAAGGCAGAACGAAGTTCGCCGGGGCAGCTAGTTGATCATAAAAAGGTGGTGCTAGTCTACACTAGATAATTTAAGATAGGTATATAAAGAGGAAATATTTGATAGATTGTTTTAATTGGATAGGTTGCAAATTACTGAACAGAGTGTTATATAATCCGTAACAGATATAGCTAGGGAATAAAAATAGACTACTAAGAAAACTTAGAAAACTCTTATAG
This sequence comes from Eurema hecabe, assembly GCA_026213755.1. Taxonomy (NCBI): domain Eukaryota; kingdom Metazoa; phylum Arthropoda; class Insecta; order Lepidoptera; family Pieridae; genus Terias; species Terias hecabe. The sequence continues at coordinate 1,155,885 of JADANM010005719.1, forward strand.
TCCAAGAAAATAGAGCTTTATATACAAATTTCGGAAAAAAGCTTGAATTTTTGATACAATGCGCTTTGAAAGATTCGTAATCGATTGGTGAAAGTCTTTTTTAAATCCGTCCGCGAGAACTTGTGATAAAAAACAAAACTTTTTTTAATTTTTGAGATATATAAATGGTTCTAATTTGAATGGTAAGCAATATTCAGATAATGTTCATGAACAGAGTTTTTAAAGGTATTAAGAGTAGAAGCTTTTAGGATACTTGATGGCAGCGAGTTCCACAGGTTGTTTCAAGTTTATATAAAATTCCACGCGTACGGAGTCGCGGGCAACAGCTAGTAGGCTAATTTTAATACTAAGTCTACCCGTCAAATAAATGCAGTGATAAGTGCCGCGTACAAAGAACACATGAACAAAGTGTCCTCGCCTTAATTAACAAAAACTAAGTATAAGTGTTACTGGACACGTTCTTAGATTTGTTTATGTAGTAATTTAGGTCAAATGTAGGTAATTTACTAATTGGACAATAGGCTAGATTGTAAAATAAATAAAGTATTAATTACATACTTTATTGGTAAAAAAAAGTCTACCCGTGCGAAGCCGGGACGGGCCGCTAGTAGTGAACAAAACAAAAAATACCGTTAAATAAAGAGTCTGTATAAGCGATACCGTTAGCTCATAAAATGGTCTATTTGCATTCGAATGTGACCATCGAGCTACCACCGCTTAAAGCCTACTGCTTATATTGATTTTATAAATATTTTTTTTAAATTAAGAACTTTTCATCGAAATTAAGAGATTTTCACAAATGTTACGTAATTATTTTTCAGTTTTCATTACGATTTGTTACCTTTTAACCGACTTCAAAAAAGGAGGAGGTTCTCAATTCGTCTGTATGTATTATGTAAAAATTTTTTTACAAGTAAGATATTGTAAAGATTGTTGTAGCATTTACTTACCTTGTGGGAAGCAAATTTTTTTTTTGCTTTTTAGTTTGAAGTCGGTTTATTTTTTGTTAAAAATTATTTTATTGAATTAATATAATAAGTGTGGGTCAATTGCAAATAATGTATTAAAAGGGGTTTTACAGTCGTAACATAATTATGAAATTGGTTTAGTAAATCCCGGTACTATTAGTATTCATAGTGAGGAAGAAACAGGCAATCAGTCAGTCAGTTCAAAACATTCAAAATAACCTTAACTCTTAAATATTCCATAAATAAGTGACACGAGTCGTTCATACGAAATATATTTTTTAATTTAATAATTTAAATTACTTAATTTTTAAATACAATACACATATACCTATTCACACATTGTTATATATCAATGCTAGCTGTTGCCCGCGACTCCGTCCGCGTGGACTTTCATATAAACTTAACAATATATGTTCTATTCGGGGCGGGGACTAAATCAACGAACCAAAAACTATAAAAATTGGTCGAGCCGATCTCGAGCTCTTGCCCGCGACTCTGTATGCGTGGACTTTCATATAAACTTTGCCTCCCCCTCCCTCTTTATATATAATCCTTTTTCCATTTAAAAAGTAGCCTATGTTTTATCTCAGGCTCTAGACCATCTGTGTACCAAATTTCATTACAATCGGTTCAGCGGTTTGGCCGTAAAAGCGTAAAATTATAAAAAGTTTCAACCCCTCGCGCAACCTTTTGGTGGTTGATTTAAAAAAAGTGGCCTATGTCCCTCCCCAAATTTCTTTCTAATCGGTTCGGTAGTTTAAGCGTGATGGAAAGATAGACAGACAGACAGAGTTACTTTCGCATTTATAATATTATAGATGGAAATAGTATGGATATTACAATATACGCTTGTCGGTAAAGATCGCTACAAAAAGCAGACAACAGCAATATTGTTTTGCCTTTGATCTGAGCTTTGTACACTTTAATTAATATCCACGTCAGCTTCAAATGACTATCGGAAATGGAATTTTTATATGTGTCGTCTATTGTTAGTGTTTAATTATTTTAAAAATATAAGGTGATGTATGGTTAATATTTAAACATGTATACGATGAAATGTTGGAATTTTTCAAAAAGTGTTGACTCGGTTGAAACTTATTTTTATTACTGACTAGCTGTCGCCTGCGACTTCTTCTGCGTTTCCGTAGTTTTTCGTAAAAAATCGACTGTTCGTTGTAGCTGGATACAAAATATATTTGAAGAAACTATATATAGTATAACTTGGATGTTTCAATACCGATTTTTATGATTCTTAATTGTTAATAATGTTAGCTTTTTAATAGGGGTTGACTGAGAGTGTTATAAAACCTTAGTTTAGTTAGACAAATATAATCAGAAATCTTCGAACTACTCAGCTATCGGGAGTTATAGTACGCGCCATTTATGTTTATCGTCTAAGAGCCAGCGGCCCCCAGACCTTCGTTAAAGTATAAAAGCTGTAAGTTTCTCAATGTATGTCCCCAACACAGGTAAGAACGAACCCCGTCTATGAAACTTGGGTCGCGGTGGCTTTCGCAGATATGAGGAAATAAAGGTGTGTAAAATCGTGTGCTACTTTCGGCATAGTATAAAAGCTGCAATTGATACATGTTATTTGGAGAACCTTCAAATGATGTTTTCTCAATAGCCAGGCAGTTTCAGTAGTTCCTTTATGTTGCCAGGCACATCCTACTCCTACTTTTTTGAAGTCGGCTTATAATCAGGTATTGCTCTTAGTTAATAAATAAGTTATTAATAAAATAAATAGTAGACAGTACCTAAGAGGCTATTTCAAAGAAGTTTTTAATGTGAAGAAGTCAAGAAAATGGACCTTTCTCGAAATACGTCCGGTGGGCGGGCGCGTAGGAGCGGCAAATATAGATCGAGTACATTTGAACAACTTTAAAAGATAAATCAACATAAGAATATATATATTCATATGATATACAAATTTACGCTTGTAATAATTAACTTTTAAAAATGAAACCGACTTCATGATAATGCCTATTCAACGAAAAAATAATCGTTCAAATTGGTTGATAATCGGCGGAGATATTGCGTATAAAAAGTCCCCAATTTCCACCCTTGGGGGTTGTTTTTTTAGTATTAAATTTAAATGGGACCACCCTTGAGGTATTTACCTATATACTGAAAAAAGATTTGTTCAAATCGGTTCAGAATTGGCAGAGTTATCGCGTAACAAACATAGAAAAAAAACATACGGGTCGAATTGAGAACCTTTGAAGTCAGTTGAAAACAGTAACTATAATAGTATACTTATTAAGCAATATAATCAAACTTAAGTTTGTTTGAACGCGCTAATCTCAGGATCTACTGGTTCGAATTGAAAAATTCTTTTTTTATTGAATTGACCATTTATCGAGGAAGTCTTTAGGCTACATAACATCACGCTGCGACTAATAGGAGCGAAGATATAATGGATAATATGGAAAAAAAACGGGGATAATTATTCATCTTTGAGGGCTTCCTTTGCGTGCGCTGCGAAAACGGTTCAAGATACAAAAATAATACGTATGAAAGAATTATTCCTCTTTAAATGATCTAAAAAAAGTCCGCGACAGTATATGTCTATCTTCTAAGATTGACTCACTATAACATAATAATAGAAATAGATCCGACGGGGACGAAGTCGCGAGCAACAGCTAGTGGAAGATATATGAGAAAACATATTATAGGAGACCTTTATTAACGCAATAGAACCCAAAATAATGATTTTTGAAATTTTTGTCTGTTGTTCTGTTTGTTTGTGCACGATAATCTCAGAAACGGCTTATCCTATCTAGATGGGTTTTCCAATTATATATTGTGGTAAGCTTCACTTAACTTAATAGGTTGATAAATAAAAAGTTATGGCAATTTATAGAATCACGTTGAACTTGCTGAACGTTTATTGGCGCGGGTTAGTCATTTTCAAAAATGCTGCCCAAAGTCACTTTTCTACGCGGGCGAAGTCGCGGGCACAGCTAGTATGTAATATAATACAATAAAAGATTATTATTTTAGATACTTCGTTCAAGCTGTACTAATCCTACCCTAAACCTTTATGCCCTACGCCTACCATTTTTTGCTTAAGAACCATCTTCGTACATTCAGGATTATTCGAATAAAATAATTATGTAAATCGGTCTAGCTGTTATTGAGTTATGTGCTGATCAACACATTTTACGATTCATTTTTATATTATAGATGATTATGAATCTCTATAGCTTTCTCGTAACAGGAAAACGAAATGTCTCTTAATTTCTAACACAAGCACGACTAGCAGCGTCCCGTGGTTTTACCTGTGTAATTTGGTTTCTGTATTAATACCGGGGTAGTAAGTAGGTATTCTGAGTCGTATGTAGGTATATCCAGGGTATTACAATGTAGCGAAATGCATTCAATAGTTTTTGTGTGAAAAAGCAACAAAATATATACATCGGTATACAAACTTTCGTGTTTATAACATTACTAGCTGTTGCCCGCGACTCCGTCCGCGTGGACTTTCATATAAACTTTGACCCCTCCCCTTCTCCTAATAACCCTTTTTTCCAGTTAAATTAGCGTATGTCTTATTTCGTTCTAATCGGTTCAGTAGTTTTAGCGTGATGTAAAGACAGACAGACAGACACACAGACAGAGTTACATTCGCATTTATAATATTAGTATAGATTAGAATTAACAGGTTGCAGGTAGATTATTGTTTTGTAAAAAACTATTACGATTCAAAAGTGTTACTATATGTAGCCTAGTTGAATAAATATTTTTATGACTTTAACTTTGACTTTGGATAATAAACGGGCAAAACCGCGGGCCGCGTCTAATTTATAACAATATTCTATAAGCGTCGTTGACATCACGAGCTCAGTGAGAACCTAACGTGATAAAAATAACCGAGCCGCGTGCCAAACGACGATCAGTTCCCAAGTTAGGAACTAGATGGCGCTAGGTGTATCGAAAGTTTCAATAAATGTCTCCTTAGTCATCATCGTTACATAGTAAAGAACGAAGTCGCTTTCTTATGTATTAGGTTATGTATGCTTCGAAATCTCTAAAACTACGCTACCGATTTTCATGCGGTTTTCTTTAACAGATAGAGTGATTCAAGAGGAAGGTTTATGATAATAAAAATATGATAATAGATGTATAAACGAAGGTAAAACCGTAGGGGCAGTGTGTTAAGTAATAAATGGGGGTTTGTTTCTCTGACGCGAAAACGACTGAACGGATTTGGTTGGAATTTGATATACGAATAGAAAAGAGTATAAATATATTGATAATGCTACGGAAATTACCCGGGGTAGAACTTCGGAGCGTTTTGTAATGTTTTTGTTGGTGTGAGAATTTCATAAAAACTAAAAGCATTGACATATCGGGTTAAGACAGTGTTTTACTGATCACAACCCCACTTTTGCGTTTAACTGCATCGGGTAGGGGTCACGGACATTTTGTGTCCTGTGCTAGAAAGATCCGGGACACTCCTCTCAGGAAAACGGCTGAAGGCAATCCGCAGTGTTTTTGGTGGGTATACCGGCAGTGATTTGTCGGCGATTAGAGTCGGCGTTGAGCGTTCGGGAGCCCCACATATCCCCGGGTAACCCCCCATCCCCGGGTCGAAGGCACTAATGCCTTTTCACTGCGAAAAAAAAGGGGTCACGGAGGACACCCCCGGTTTTTTTGGATATCCCTACTTATATAATAATGCGAAAGTTAACTCTGTGTTTAACGATTTAAAGAATAAATAAACTCCTCAAGATGGGAAGGAATAGGCGTTTATCGCGATTTAAAGGGGTTGAATATTTTTCATAATTTTTGGTTGTCCAATTTAAAAAAAGAGGTTTATCCCATATTCAAAGTCAAAGTCAAAAGTATATTTATTCAATTAGGCTACATTTAGTAACACTTTTGAATCATCATGATATTACAGACATTTACCACCGGATCGGAAGGCAGTTTCTACAGAGAAGAACAGGGAAGAGACTCTGATAGTCGCTCTTTTTAAATTTAGAACGTATAATTGTAAATATAAACAACGACTATTGTATTATTTATATATGAAAAAGGTCACCATCCCACGAGCGTCAAGAAATATCATTTCAAGGGTTTTCATCTTCAATATATTCATTTGATGTATAGTACGCCTCTTTAATTAGACATTTTTTAACAAGGCTTCTAAACTTGGAATAAGTTAGATCCTTGACGCTCTTAGGAAGCTTACTAGTCGTATATAATACGTTATTGTTTTTAATTTAAAAATAACCAAAAGTTATTCAAATTCGCGCTTTTATTTTAAGACTAGCTGTGCCAGCGACTTCGCCCGCGTAGAAAAGTGACTTTGGGCAGCATTTTTGAAAATGCCTAACCCGCGCCAACAAACGCTCAGCGAGTTCAGCGTGATTCTTTAAATTGCCATAACTTTTTTATTTATCACCCGATTGACATGAATTAAACACCAAATGTCAAGTGAAGCTTACCACAATATATCATTGAAAACCCCCATCTAGATAGGATAAGCGGTTTCTGAGATTAGCGTGCACAAACAAACAGACAAACAGACAAAAATTTCAAAAATCATTGTTTTGGGTTCTATTGCGTTAATAAAGGTCTCCTATAATATTTTTTCTCATATATCTTCCATGTACAGACCGCGACTCGTTACATTTTTATTATATGTATATAGATTCCATAATACACTCGCTTTGCCTCCCAGCTTGGCTTGTGTAATCTTAGTAGCCTATAGAACTCCTTATTTAAAACATAGGTACGATACAAAATACAGTTCATAGTTATAGGAATTTAAACAATTAAACTCGTCATATATATCCTTTCTAATATAATATAATGTGGAAGTATAATAGGGATGTTTGTTTTAGTGACACTTTCATGCAAAATTTACTGGACCGATTAGGGTGAAATTTTGCACACATTTTTGGAGGTATCAGAATGACAAAGGCTACTTTTAATTTTCGATATATAATATTTAATTGATTCAATTCGAGCGAAGATAAATAAAAATTAAAAACTATTGTTTGAGAACAATTGTTTTATATAGGTTGATATATTATGTTTAAAACATTAAATGTATGGGATAAGGTTATCTTATCAATGCAAGATTATAGCAAGTGTTCTTGTTAAGGGTTTTGCGGCGTTTACTTTATCTTAAGACTCCGATTGTCATGGAGTAGTATTTTATTTTGTAATATGAAGAGGGGAGACGAGCTGGACCACTCCTAATGGTAAGAGTAACGCCAACCCATAGCCAATGCAGTGCTACCCGGAACTAACCCAACTCCGGGCAGTGGTGCACTACACCGACGCTCCCCACTTTGAGTCATGTGATGTTAAGACTCATTAGCCCAGTAATTTCGCTGGCTACAGTGCCCTTCAGACCGGAGCACAGTGACATTTTCACATCACTGTTCAGGCGGCAGAATATCTGGCACTGTGGGGGTACCCACCCAGTCGGTCTCCTGCAAAAGAGACCTACCCCCGGTATCACGTAATGTTATTCTGACATCTCCTTACGATTATGCAAGCCTAGTACTTTCGATATATTCTTGGAGCAATCCATACTAATATTATAAATGCGAAAGTAACTCTGTCTGTCTGTCTGCCTGTCTTTCAATCACGCTAAAACTATTGAACCGATTAAAACGAAATTTGGTACACAGATGGTCTAGAGCCTGGGGAAGGACATAGGATACTTTTTAGCTGGAAGAAGGGTTTTAAGAGGGAAAGGGGGGTCCAAGTTTATGATGGTCCACGCGGACAGAGTCGCGGGCAACAACTAGTGAAAAATATATCTAACGCCCCGCGGTTTCTTCCGCATTTTTATGCATGTATTTTTATGCATGTATTATACACATAACAAAATAAACATTCCTCTTGAATCACTCTATCTAATTAAAGAAACCGCTTGAATATCGGTTGTGTAGTTTTAGAGATATGAGCATACATATGTACGGATTGAAGAAAACGACTTTGTTTTATACTTATGCAATGATGTAGATATAAATTACCTTATGTTAGTACTAGTTAAGTTGTCATTTCTTATCTAACGGAGGTCCCCTTTACCCAAAAAGCGATATCTTCCAGACAAACTTCCCATTATTATCTAAGTCTAACATTTTATGCGCTTAGAAATTTTTCAATTGTTAAAGCAAATAAATTTTATAAATATGTAATAAAATAAATAAGATTATTACCTATCTAACCACTTCTTCTAACGGCAGCCTTTTTGATTAAAAGCGATATTTTCCAAGCAACCTTGGTACCTTATATAAATTCTTCGAGTGTAACAGAATTTATTGATGTGTATTAAAGAGTAAAGAGGAAATAAAATCTTACAGCGAAATATTATATTACATAAAACATTTTCCAGATAACCCAACAATTAAATTTATTGTATTTAAAAGTCATTTAGTAGTTTTGCGTAAAAGATCAAGAAACGTTGATTGATACATAACATTATTTCACGTTTATAATATTAAAAGGAGGATATATTGTTTGTTGTTGATTAAATTTCGATTTTAAAAGGTTATAATCACGTGGCAAATAAAGAAGAGCTCGAATCGTCCTTTTTCATGTCGGTGCATAAAACCTGCGCTCATAAAATTGGACAGGCTTAAAAAATAGCAGCGAGATGGGCCTTCCGAATAGTCTATG
>JADANM010005719.1:1164896-1179176 GCA_026213755.1 Eurema hecabe
ACAAAAGAACAACAAGATGGCGGGTGCGTAGCGTTCGCGCGGTCTGAAGCGTCTACAGGAAGCACGGCTTGTCAAAGTTGCGAGTGCTATTATATCTTAATTTACTTATACATATATAAATTACGTGTCACGTTGTATGTCCGCCGTATGGCTACTAAACTACTGAAGCGATTTTGAATTAAATTTTCACGGCGTGTGTGGTTTAATCCAACTTAAAAGATTGGATAGCTTACATCTCAATTTATTATGTATGCATAATATATCCGAGTAAAGTTGCTAGAACATGTTGCGAGGGCTATATCATTATTACATGGCATAGAACTAAGTCTCGCCTCTTTCTGTTTGTCCTTGTGTATGCATCTTTAATTACGCAACCAATTTTCATGTTGTTTTTATCAGATAGAGTGATTCAAAAGGAAGATTTGTGTGCATAATGCCTGATAAACGGGAGTGAAACCGCGGGGCGAATTAATTATATATGTTTTTCATTGCTCCAAGAATATATCAAAAGTACTAGGCTAACATAACCGTAAGGAGGTGTGAGAATCTCAGTCTCATTATTGATTTGTGACTTTTATGGCCTTTAAGTTGCTTCTTCACCTATTAAATTGTAAAACACGAGTCACTCTTCACAAAATGCATAATAAATATTCCTTTCTTATTGATGGAGCTATCTTATACTAGATAGAAAAGTTTTTAAAATCTGACCTATCTTACCTCCATAGATTAACGCTTTCAAACAATATTTACGTATATTCAAGAGCTTAACCATACTATTACATATACTATAAGGTATTTATCATAAATAAATTCCTTATTTTAAAATCCCAAAACTTAATACCAAAAATCTCTTTCCATAATATATACGTGTCAATATCTAATTTTAACTCCATCAAACACTTTGACAATGCCTGCTCTACGGCGCAACCGTCTCTCTCGCACGCTACGGCTACGAGCGAGACGGTCGTTGCCCCGCGGGGCCTCGGCTCAAGGTGACGAACCCTCGGTGCGCGCGCGCAGCTCCGTGCGCGAATTCTTGCCGTGATAAATGATTTTGTAAGAGCCACGTTGTATTGAAACGGTTCGGACTTTGATTTATATACGAATAAACGTTTTGAAGTTTCTCGTGGTTAATTGTTTTAAGAGATTGCGTTTACGATGGTGTTTTATTGTTTTATACAAATTTACATATTATTAACGACATAGGTTTGTTCACAATTGCCACAATAACGAGTGTATGAATTACATCAATAGAAAGAACATTTCTTGAGAAAGGCATGACATAGCTGGAGTTAGGGCAAACTGCTAACTATAATAAGAATAAAAGCGTCGTAATAAACTAATTTGTGTACTTTTGTCTATGATTCACATGTATGACGTATGATATACATACAAGACGTGAATAAGTCATGGTTATTGTAGTTAGAAAAATAATAAGGGGCTCGAATGACAAGTCTTTAGTTAAGCGTACTTCGCTTAGCTTATATAATAAGTTCTTGCGAAGCTACAATTGCTTTTCAAGCTAAGTTAAATGACTTTTTCGATTGGGTTTAAATTCATGTTGTTTTACAGTTTTGCCGCGTAATTTAGTATTTATAAGTTGCTAGTTGACCCGTGCTCACTTCATTGGACATAATGTTAACTCTATACCATATTTTTTTTTGTATAGCCTATAACAACCAGCAGTAATGTGGCTTTCTATTGGTGAAAGAATTTTTAAAATCGGTTCAGTAAATCTCGAGATTACATACCCCGTACAATTTAACAAACACACAAACTTTACTTCTTTATAATATTAGTATAGAGTTGCTGGGGCGATGTGTCTTGGTTACCAATTTACATATCCTTCCTGTAAACTTATATCCTATACTAAACCTATTCTTTTCAGCTTAAGAACCATCCTCGTAGGTATTTTAAGGTATATTCAAGAAAAGTATCGTCAAGCAGTTATTGAGTTATGCACTTAACAACATAGCATTTAAACACAGCGATTTAGCGATATATTATATACTAGCGGACCCGACAGACCTTGTTCAGTCAATTATTGGAATTAATATATTATTGGAATGTACATTAAAAAATAGACTTGGCCAAATAGGTCCGGGCGTTGTTGGGTTATTATCACACTAACACATTTTGCGATTCTTTTTTATATTATAGAAGATTACAAAACTAGTTAATCACTGCAGCAAACCATACAACTAATTTATTGGCTCATTTTAACTATACAACCGGAGAGACATGCCTGTACCTAAGTGCTAACTGAAATAGTGGCAAATTCAGAGGTACAATTAGAGTGTTGGCAGCCCTAGGCCCTTTGCCATTTAGTAAGTACCAGCCAGCCCTCTCTCAGCACCTATCGTACTCCCCTACTTAATTCATTTACCGATACTTAATTCAGAAAATAAGTTAACTGTAATATCTTCCGGGTACCGATGTTTGTAGTCATCAGTCATTTTCGTTACGATTAGGAGGCTCTCCTCAGCCTCAGTTCGCTATTTACTTGATAATATATCTGAGGTATTTCAACACAAGCCTTTCAGAGTTAATTCAAATTTATCTCTCTTCTTAATCCAAATCTCTTCTTAAAAGTCATTAGACATTTGTATGTTCTGTTTGTTTAGTATAATTATTATTATTTTTCTTTACATTTCCTCAAAATTTATTATAGTACTTCTAATCTTTGTTAATGCCAAACCTTTATTTTTAATAAGACTGCGGTAATATACTCCGATGTATACTTGAAGGTAGCGGAACTGATCCCTTAACACAGGTTACTTTATAATCTAGCTGGGGATCAGCTGTGACATCTTTCGAAGATTTTGTTCGTAAATCGTAAATTGTATATTGTCATGTCAGCCATTGTAAACTTTTGGCAAAGAAGTAAAGTTTTTTTTTAAGTATAACCATGCTGTTAAGCTACATTGGTACTACTCGCAACCTTCCTTACTCCTTCGTCCCATCCTTTAATCCTTTTTATCACAAATCCTTTTTCTTAATTCAAGGCCCGGTAACGCATACGCGAATTGGAAAAGGCCTTTGTCTACCGACACACAGATGCGACTATCGATATTAACTAATTGTGATTTGTATATTACACAAACACACACACACATACACAATATTGCATTAAGTTAGGCGCTGCTATCTGTAACAAAGTTTTCTAACTAAAACAGGTACCAGCGAACCTAAACTATAATAAGTTAATTAATATTGAAATGTATTTACTTGTAAACTTGTATTCATAAATAAAATAAAAAATAAAAATTTAATTGAATTTATCTGAATAAAAGCTATAAATAAATAAATAAATAATAACACATTCGCGGGATCAGGATCACCTCTATCGGTCAAACATCATAAAAAAAAGAATTTTTCTTTACTTGGTCTGACGTCATGAACTTCCCTATATCTATAACATAGAGTATATATAGATATATCTTGTTATCAGTGAGTTAACCGTAAAGTAAATTGCAATTAATATTAATTGGCTTGTCTGTAGCGGTGTGGCTTTTCAGGTTTCCATATAATTACTTAAAACTGATCTGTGCTCTTCCTAGTAAATTAACAAGAGTTGAATAACTTTGAACTACGAAAAAGGTAGGCAATACCTTATGTATATGATCATTGGACCATTTTCTCTGAACGTATTTCCTACCTTAAAAGCTACTTAGAATGTTATTTATTCGTTTTTTTTTTGCGTATGACGCTTTTCTTTTACATTGACTTTTAGAATTTAATCTCCAATATCTTACTTATATTATAAATGTGAGCGTTTGTAAGTGTGTATATTTGCATGTTTGTAAGTAGGTATGTCACATAGTAACTACTGATTGGGCTAGGCTGAAATTTAGTATACAGGTAGCTAGATTGAAACCTGTATTGTCACATATAGTACACTTTGTATCCTCCGGCGTTGTTCCTGGAAGGGCAACAACACACAAAACCAATGGGCATAAATATATGATGCTGCTAAGAATAGGTAATTGCCTAATTTAAAGCGAGGCTGTTTTTTTATTCTGTTGCTGTTTCTCAGAAAGGTTTCAGGTTTCATCTAACCCAATCCTTCCTAAAAAATATTTTTTTATCTGTCTGTCCCTATGTATGCTTAAATCTGTAAAACTACGCAACTGATTTTTATGCGTTGTTTCTATCAGATTCAGTACTTAATGAAATGTAAATCCTTACTTAATATTTTAAATGCGAAAGTAACTCTGTCTGTCTGTCTTTCCATCACGCTAAAACTACTGAACCGACCAGGTGGGGCTCAAAGTTTATATGAAAGTCTACGCGGACGGAGTCGCGGGCAACAGCTAGTCAATATACTCAATATACATATAATAAAAATGTAACGAGTCGCGGACTGTACATGAAAGATACATGAGAAAAAATATTATAGGAGACCTCAATTAACGCAATGGAACCCAAAACAATAATTTTTGGAATTTTTGTCTGTCTGTTTGTTTGTGCACGCTAATCTCAGAATCGGCTTATCCTATACATATGGGGGTTTTCAATGATATATTGTGGTAAGCTTAACTTAACATTTAGTGTTTAATTCATGTCAATCGGTTGATAAATAAAAAAGCTATAGCAATTTAAAGAATCACGTTGAACTTGCTGAACGTTTGTTGGCGCGGGTTAGACATATTCAAATATGCTGCCCAAAGTCACTTTTCTCCGCAGGCGAAGTTGCGGGCACAGCGAGTATTATATAAGTAAGATGCTTGATCTAAGTAAAATTGTCTAAGCATCATGCCATGTCGCCATCTGCGACTGTCTTTCACAATACAGGCTACGTTAGAGGCTTGAGACTAGAAAGTGCGCTGTTAATTCTTAGGATTATATTATGCTAGTCGCGTTTTTGATGTTAATAGATAAGATCTATTTAGTAAAGTACCTATTGGGAAAGCTTATTAAGTGAAAAATTGTCATTGTCAGTATCAAGGAAAATTTGTTCGAACTAGCTATATTTAGACAAGGAGGTACCTATTGAAGATATATGTTTATAAAGTCACTAGCTGTGTCCCGCGGTTTTACCCGCGTAATTCCCGTTCCCGGGGCAATACCGGGATGTAAGCTATCCTATCTTTTAAGTTGGATCAAACTGCACATGGTGCGCAAATTTTACTATAATCGGTTAAGTGGTTTAGGAGTCCATTGAGGACAAACATTGTGACACGAGATTTATATATATTAAGATTTAAATTGACTGTTGTAAACACTGGAGGAATTTGGTTGAAATACATAAGATTTACAAAAGTAATAAAAAAATGCCCTGTTTTGCTTCATTTAGAAAAGTGCAGGGAGAAATGAATTTATTGAGTTATTTAAATGGACTGGAAATATTCTCTGATGGAATTTCTTTGAACGTTATAAGATTTCTAATATTTACAAAGTATTGCGTTCACTTAAAGCAATAGACCGCATTGCATAATATAATTTAGCGTATTATATTGTTTCAAGAGACGAAGAAACGTTTTTTCGAGGGAAAATCTTTTTACCGATACCTGCTCATCTCAGAAGAGTTCGAAAGTCAATGACGGATAAATTAAATAGACATAGGTACTATTCTTTCATAAGAAATATATAAAGTAACCCAAATCCCAGAAAGGGCAAATGTATTTTTCTAGTTTGGGGATCGAACCTACAACCCTTACCGAAGAAGACAGTTAGGCTTCCACTTCACCAAGCGTACTTAAAATCTTCTGTCTGCTTAGATTTTTTTTATATTTCCCCAAATTTTAGGTTAACTAATCTCTGTTAATGCCAAACTTTTATTTTTCAAACACTGCAGTAATATACTCCAATGTGTACATGAAGGAAGCGTTACCCTTAACACCGATTATTTAAATAATCTAGCTAAGGATCAGTCGTGACATCTTTCGAAGATTTTGTTCGCCAATTGTATATTGTCAACTGAACCCTTGAAAACTTGTGGCAAAGAAAAAGTTTTATTGTTATTAATTAACTCATTACCACTAGTATAATCTTAATATATATAAATCTCGTGTCACAATGTTTGTCCTCGATGGACTCCTAAACCACTTAACCGATTATAGTAAAATTTGCACACCATGTGTAGTTTGATGCAACTTAAAAGATAGGATAGGGGACGGGAATTACGCGGGTAAAACCTCGAGACACTGCTAGTATTTTATAAATACTTATTGATAACTTTTTGGTAGTAAGTGTTTCTTGAATTCTTTCTCTATGAGGTTTCGTCATATCCTGTTGTTTGTAGTTTGCAACGCAGTGACGGTGTTGTAATTGTTGTATCATGCTATTACTTCGCCAGGAAGCGAAATAACTCTCGCTAAATGCTGTGTTATTTAATAATTATTTTAATTACTAGCTCTGTCCTGTGGTTTTACTCGTGTAGTTTTCGTCTCTAAGGTATGAGAGAAGCCGGGATGAGAAGTGTCCCATGTGTTAAAATGTTCTAAAATGCTGGGCTTAAAAAGTACAGTATGCTAAATTGTAAGTAAATGTATTGAACGTTATTATTTAAAAAAATTGTCACATAACAATTGTTATTTTATCATATTATAGGCGTGATTATTATCAGCGCATTTATTGCAGTTTGTAATTAAAACCCATTTTCATTTTGAATAAGTTAGATTTTAAAGTTTATTGTCTTAAAATTATTAAGTAAAAAGAGATATTTTAAACAAAAAATAATGAAAACGTGATAAAACATAAAACCAACATAAAAAACTTTCGCACAAATTTCCCACTATAATATTAAAAGATTTAAAGGTACTTCTAATTGTTGGGTAGACTAACTGGTGTGATCATCTTCCGCTGTACTATTGGACGAAGGATGTTTAAAGTCGGTTCAGTAGTTGCAGATATAATATAGTTTAAAAGCTTACACTCATGACCTTATCAACGTTGCATAAATAATATAAAAACAAATGAAAGCTCATAATAAGGGAATGTCTGAAAGAATTAATTAATTATTAGGTGTCCGATATTCTTTCGGACAATTCTAGAGATTATAAAGATAGTGGAAATAAGCGAAAAGTATTTTTGATAACATTTTTAACTAGCTGTTGCTCGCGACTTCGTCCCCGTCAATTACTATTCAGTATGATTTAGAGCTAAGTTGTTTAAAAGCAATATTTAAAGGAACTTCAGCGTAAATGATTTGTTTCGATTAATTTATTTCGCATACAATTTTGATAATTATAAAAAAGGTTATAGTGAGTCTTATGCCGGAATACCGAAATGCAACTTAAATTTAAGTGCAACTTAAGCTGGTCCCATTTGACAGTTCGCCACACAATTCTGTCAAAATTACGAGACTTAAGATTAAATTTAAGCACGCCTTAGGACTCGTAATTTTGACAGAATTCTATGGCGAACTGTCAAATCGGAACGGTTTAAGTTGTACTTAAATTTAATTTGCGTTTCAATATTCCGGCATATGAGTCGCAGAGTAATGTTTATATAGCCTTGACTCGCCCTCGATAAACGGGCTACCCAACACAAATATAAGTTTTCAATTTGTACCAGTAGTTCCTGAGGTTAGTGCGTTCAACCAAACAAACTTTTCAGCTTTATAGATATACTAGCTGTTTGCCGCGGCTCCGTCTGCGTAGACTTTCATATAAACTTTGTCACCCCCTTACCCCCTTATAACCCTTTTTTCTAGTTAAAAAGTAGCCTATGTTTTATCTCAGGCTCTAGACCATGTGTGTACTAAATTTCATTACAATCGGTTCAGCGGTTTGGCCGTAATTTGTAAAATTATAAAAATATAAAAAGTTTTAAAAAGTTTCAACCCTCGCGCAACCTCTTGGGCGTTGATTAAAAAATAAAATAGCCTATCTCCTTCCCCAGGCTTTAGACTATCTTTGTACCAAATTTCGTTCAAAAACGTTCTAATCGGTTCAGTAGTTTTAGCGTGATGGAAAGATAGTATAGATAGTAAGGATATAGATAAGTCAAATTTGTGACGTCATTGTCAGACTGGTACTCGTGTTAACGCCTTTCTTGGAGGTGAAGAGGGAGCATGTGGAATATTATTATTAACTTAAGACAACAATTACATAACATTACATAGTATAACGAAGTCCAATTCTTCTGTCCCTATGTATACGTAAATCTCTCAAACTACGCAATCAGTTTTGATGGGGTTTTTTTTATCAAACAGAGTGATTCAAGAGGAAGGTTTATGTGTATCTTAAGCCTTAACCCAAAATCTGCTTATTTTTTGCCTTATAAGGATAAATCAAGTACGCCGGGCCACCTAGTCTAGTAATTTTATTTACAAGTCATATTTTGGTTTTTGTATAGAAAAAGAAGCCTTCTTATAATGTCCCGGGATATTCCGGAATACCCGGCGTACTTTTTTACTCTTTTAAATACAGTTTTAAGTCTAAATAACTGTAAAATCGTACAAGTATGTAAATACGAATTAAGATTCTCGTCACTATAGGAATTACCGATGCATTTATTCCGAGAGGTTGACGAACTTGACGGACGAACAATTTTCTATTTCTTTTATTTAAACAATATGCTTATTATTTACAGCAAAGTATATTTTAATACTAGCGGTCCGCCCCGGCTTCGCACGGGTAAATAATACTACTTATGTTCCAACTAGCTGTTGCTCGCGACTTCGTCCCCGTCGGATCTATTTCTATTATTATGTTATAGTGAATCAATCTTAGAACATAGACATATACTGTCGCGAACTTTTTTTTAGATCATTTAAAGAGGAATAATTCTTTCATGCATATTTTTTGGTATCTTGAACCGTTTTCGCAGCGCACGCAAAGGAAGCCCTCAAAGAAGAATAATTTTTTGCCCCGTTTTTTCCACATTTTCCATTATATCTTCGCTCCTGTTAGTCGCAGCGTGATGTTATGTAGCCTAAAGCCTCCCTCGATAAATTGTCTATTCAATAACAAGAATTTTTCAATTCGAATCAGTAGTTCCTGAGATTAGCGCGTTCAAACAAACAAACAAACAAATTCTTCAGCTTTATATATTAGTATAGATATAGATATATGACTACTAGTTGACCCGTGCCCACTTCGTTGGGCATAATGTTAACAATCATAGTTTTTTTATTTCCTATGACACTTGTCAACAATGGGGCTTTCTATCGGTGAAAGAATTTTAAAATCGGTTCAGTAGATCCCGAGATTACCACTTACAATTTAACAAACACAAACTTTACTTCTTTATATTATTATTAGTATAGATTACTGAACTCGCGTAAAATATTTGACAACCAATATTAATCGCCTTTCATTATTAACATAGTACTGCATTTTTTAAATGCATACAGTAATTTAAAAAAAAAACAAAACGACTTCAAACTGAAAAGTAAAAACAAATTTACTTCGCACAAAGTAATACTTATTTTCATTTCGTATATAGAAATGATTTAATAGTTGTTTTATAATTTTGAAGTCGGTACCAAGTGAATGCTACAACAATCTATACAATATCGATTTGACTACTGTCATATATTGTTAGTATCTATTATCAATTGACACTTGTTCAATTTGTTTTTGTTATCCATACTTAATATTATAAATGCGTAAGTAACTCTGTCTGTCTGTCTGTCTGTTACGCTTTCACGCCAAAACTACTGAACCGATTGTAATGAAATTTGGTACACAGATGGTCTAGAGCCTGAGATAAAACATAGGCTACTTTTTAACTAAAAAAACGGTTATAAGGGAGAGAAAGGGGAAGTTAAAGTTTATATGGACGGAGTCGCGGGCAACAGCTAGTGTATAATAAGTTGGATAAAGTGGGTAGTTAGTAATAATGCTTTGCATGGAATATGTATTCAGTACCTACTACATAAGAGGACAATAAACATCTGAATATTACAATATCTATTATTTCTGGACATAATAACTACACAAACAGTTATAGTTTACCTAATCATAAACAAAAGCTAATATAGGTGCGGCCGAATTGAACCTCCTCCTTTTATTCTAAGTCGGTTAAAAATACACCATTTACTAAATGTTGTGGTTATATGTTGTTGATTCGAAACTTTTAATTTAATGCGTTCTTTCATTTGAGGGGCGACTACTGCATAGATTAAATAATTATTGAACATTTGATACGAGACTCTAAGTCGTAATGACAAATACCCATACAAACTTTAATTTTCTATGTGCACGTTTTCGAACCTTTTTGTTAATCGACTTCAAAAAAAAGAGGTTTCTCAATTCGACCATATATTTTGCTTTATTGGTACCGACTTCAGAATTATAAAATAGTTATAGAATGGAAAAGAAGAATTTTTTTAAGAGGGGTTATTACCCTCCAGAGCAATAATAAACTTATTAGTTACTAGCTATTGCCCGCGACTCCGTTCGCGTGGACTTTCATATAAACTGTGACCCTCCCTTTCCTCCCTTACAATCCTCAAAAATTGTAGCCTGTGTTATTCTGATGTATAAGCTATATTGTGGTAAAGTTTCATTCAAATCCATTCAGTAGTTTTTACGTGAAAGAGTAACAAACATCCATACATCCATACATCCATACATCCATACATCCATACTTACAAACTTTCGCCTTTATAATAGTAATAGGATGTTCTGTAATTTCGCCTTATAGGATAGGATTATAAAATAGATATAGATTGAAAAAAAAAATGATTTTTTTAAGAGGGGTTATTACCCACCAGAACAATAATAAACTTATTAGTTCTGTTCTGTAATTTCGCCCGCGTGTTTTACATTTACGAAATTATAAAAGTTTTAGCTACATTACCGTGAAAGATTAAGAAGCAAACATACAAACATCTTCACGTTAAAATTATTAGTTAGGATTATAAAGAGGAAAAAGCTTGACTTTAGAGGACATACTCTTTTAGTGTAATTAACCCAATTAGGTAAATAATAATAATCTATATAAAAATAAAAATACATTGTTAAACAAATCATACAAAAAAAAATTAAAACAATACCAATGGTGGCCTTATCACTAAAGTCATCTTCAGACAACCAATGACCCAAAAAAGTTGATAAAATAAAAAAATATAGAAATAAATATTTAAACGTACATCCATACTAATAATATTATAAATAATAATTACTATTACTGATTACTAATTTACTAATATATAAATGTAACGAGTCGCTGTCTGTACATGGAAGATATATGAGAAAGAATATTATAGAAAACCTTTATTAACGCAATAGAACCCAAAACAATGATTTTTGAAATTTTTTTCTGTTTGTTTGTGCACGCTAATCTCAGAAACGGCTTATCCTATCTAGATGGGGTTCGATATATTGTGGTTAACATTTAGTCGTTAATTCATGTCAATCGGTTCATAAATAAAAAAGTTATGGCAATTTAAAGAATCACGTTGAACTCGCTGTACGTTTGTTGGCGCGGGTTAGGCATTTTCAAAAATGCGGCCCAAAGTCACTTTTCTACGCGGGCGATGTCGCTGGCACAGCTAGTAATATTATTAATGTGAAAGTGTGTTTGTTTGTCCTTCCTTCACGCCGTAACTAAGCAATCAATTGACCTGATTTTTAGCATATAGTTAGTTGAAAAGATGGAGAGTAACATAGGCTACTTTTCAACTGGAAAAAAGAGTTATAACGGGGGGATGGGGGGGGGATCAAAGTTTATATGAAAGTCCACGCGGGCGGAGTCGCGGGCAACAGCTAGTAACTACATAATGCACAGATAAAAGTAAGAGAGACATTTTTTTTACTAGTTTGTAAAAGGGTTCAACATTTTCCTAATAAATATATATCTTTTATAAGAAAAACTAAATCTTGTTAAGTTAATAAAACACTATAATAGTAATATTAATGACTAGCAGTGCCCCGCGGTTTCATCCGCGTAGTTCCCGTTTCCGGGGCAATACCGGGATGCAAAGTATCCTATGTGTTAATCCAGAGTATCACCTATCTACAAACCAAATTTCAACTAAATCGGTCCAGCCGTTTATGCGTGACAGAATAACAAACATATATCTATACATACATTCTCACAAACTTTCACATTTATAATATTAGTAATATAGGATAGGACAGAATACGTAGGCTTTCTTTTTAGATTTTAGATTTTGGTATTTTATACCTGTGTTCAGAACAAATCAAACTAGCAATCCCGGATACAATGAAATGTCTAGTTTTCGAACTAGGCCTTCTAACAATGTAGTCTTACAGGGTAGCTATTGGGATACCAAAGAATGCTGTTTTATTTAAAGACATTATACATGTATTACCTTTAATATGCTAATAATGATAATAATAATAATATTTCAAGGGAAGATTAATAGCTAATTTTTATAATTACATCAAACATTAACTATATATTTTTAAAATAGAATTTTGGTACCAAAAAAAGCGATTTTTCAATGTGGTTACAAAGGATTTATTCCGGATTAAATAAGTTATGACTTATGATACAACCCTAACTATAGATAAGTCCGACGCATTTAGCTATACCTATTATATACAGAATAGCTTCGATATAATTTGGTCTATAGGGCCTCTATAGGGCTATACAAAGATAACTTTATAAATTGAATTGTTATTACTAATATAACAGTCATATCATAATATTGGAATGAAAATAATATTTCATAGACATTGTACAGCTTGATTTATATAGTATATATCGCCTTTGCATTCAGTGACCATTAATAATAAAGAATAGAACATTTTCATAGCCGTACACTTGAAAAATCATCAATTTTCTCGAACGGCATTTTATCTGGTGACGTCACAAGCTCGCTAAGGCACGGTTGCGCGCCTGCGACGTTGCCGCGCCGCTGCAAGAATGCGGTCGGCGCGTTGCCAGCTGTACGCCGGCGATAATGCGAGTGCATTGGGCGGCTGACGGCTCTGCCACCCGAATCCGCCATATTGTTTTATATACTACATACTACGTGACACGCGTCATCCTTACGAATTCCTTTTCGCATTCAAATTTAGAACGAAGCGACCATAGATGGATGTAGAATTATAGAGAAACGCATTCTGCAATTGCATTCTGTTAACTGTTTTAGTCAAGTTGGTAGTATTGAAAGAAATCGAATGCCAACCTTCAGTAATATCAATTATACTGAATGATGCTCGCTTCAATATCATACGTTATATAAGGTATGCTAACGTCTAGAGGTCAAATGAAAGTTACGGAGGCGAAACGCTTTTGAGATTTGATGTTTTATAGATTACAGCGCGTTAGAATTAAATATACGTAGGGTGTTAAGGTATTTTAATGTTGTTTTAACGACTTCGTAATTTGTAAGCGTTTTTAAAGCACATTTCGTATTAGTAACTTCCTATATAGGTTTTAAAATACGTCTGATTCGATGACAAGCCAATAGGAAGCCAATAGGTTTCTAGAACAATCCAGAAAGTTCATTGTTCCATTAATTGCGTAATTCGTTCTGTAGACAAAATAATGGAGTTTCTTAAGAGATGTGGTTTAAAGAATTGTGTAGCTTTGAATTTAAAATATATAATGATGTTTGAATAGTCCAGCTAACTTGCTTATCAGTAATTTTATTGAGTTACGTAAATAAATGAGTTATCATATGAAGATAAGGGGCCATGTTGTTTTACAATCATTTTCATAACTTAAGGATAAAAATATTACGCATTTGAAAAAAAATATTACTACCTATATGTAGATTTTTTATTACTAAATAAGTAAGAGAGAGATGGGGCATGTTTTTTTACAATCATTTTCTTAACTTTAAGGTTATATAAGTGAATTGATTGAAGAAATAATTGTATTTTTGCATTAGATTTTTCTTTATTGATGAAATATATAGAAGAGTGAGAGAGTTGGGAGTATTTTTATGGTTACGTAAATAATGAGTTTGTTTTGTTTTGTTAGAAGGAATATTTAAAATTGGATTTAGGTATATTGATATTAAACGATTAATGTTGGAAATAATAATTGTAAAAATAAAATAAATGATAAAAGAATTTCATGTTGATTAATATCGCGATTTATCGTGAAAATGATAAGTTTATATTTTGTAATTATTAAAAATAGATTTTGGCTAAAAATATAATTAATGATAATTGAAGGGTAATATGTTTTCTTTGTATTATTCTAGTACGTGAACTATAATCTGCTGGAAGTTTTACTAAAATCGATATAATAAATCAATCCTTATACATATACTATGTCGAAATAACGGAACTAGTGTTTCTTACAAATATGTTTATTCTTTATAATAATAAATATCTATAGGATTGTTTCGCGTATCTACGGAATGACTAAGCTGCCCGCTAGATGGCGATACCGATTCTATATGAT
>JADANM010005719.1:1179276-1192796 GCA_026213755.1 Eurema hecabe
TATTAGTAATAACAATTCAATTTATAAAGTTATCTTTGTATAGCCCTTTAGAGGCCCTATAGACCAAATTATATCGAAGCTATTCTGTATATAATAGGTATAGCTAAATGTATTGGAGTTAACTATAGTTAGGGTTGCATCTTAACTTATTAAATCCGGAATAAATCTTTTGTGACCACGTTGAAAAAGCTGTAACAAAATCGCTATTTTTGGTACCCTAATGGAGCCCGTCCCTATTAGGGTACCAAAATTCTATTTAAAAAAAATATAGTTAATGTTTGATGTATTAAAAAAAAGCTATTGACTAGGACTTTCCTAGAAATATAATAAATAGCATATGCTGGGTAATATGTCTTTAAATAAAATAGCATTTTTTGGTACCCCAATAGCTACCCTTTTATTACGATTATGATGACTTCATTTTTAGTGCTAGTTCAAAAGTAGATATTTTGTTGTATCCGGGATTATGAGTTTGATTTTCTGGACATGTTAGGTACCAGATACGAAAATCCGGGATTTCCCGACCAAGAAAGATGAATGTGAAAGTTTATGAGAATGTATGTATAGATGTATGTTTGTTATTCTGTCACGCATAAACGGCTGGACCGATTTAGTTGAAATTTGTTTTGTAGTATACATGTAACATAGTTTACTTTGCATCCCGGTATTGCCCCGGGAACTGGAACTACGTAAAACCGCGGGGCACTGCTTGTACTTAAAATTGCTATTATCTTCTTATTTCTTAATATAATATATAAATCTCGTGTCACAATGTTTGTCCTCAATGGACTCCTAAACCACTTAACCGATTATAATAAAATTTGCACACCATGTGCAGTTTGATCCAACTTAAAAGATAGGATAGCTTACATCCCAGTATTGCCCCGGGAACCGGGGCTTAACAAGAACTTAACAAGATTAAGTTTTTCTTATAAAAGAATATTAATTAGGAAACTGTTGATCGCTTTTACAAACTAGTAAAAAAAATGTTTCTCTAACTTTTATCTGTGCAGTATGTAGTAACTAGCTGTTGCCCGCGACTCCGTCCGTGTGGACTTTCATACAAACTTTGACCCCCCCGCTCCGCTCCCCCCCTTTATAACTCTTTTTTCCAGTTAAAAAGTAGCCTATGTTACTCTCCATCTTTTCAACTAACTGTATGCTAAAAATCAGGTCGATTGATTGCTTAGCTACGGCGTGAAGGACAAACAAACACACTTTCACATTTATAATATTATTAGTAAATTAGTAAGTATTTATAAAATTATTTTATTTTATCAACTTTTTTTGGGTCATTGGTTGTCTGGAGATGACTTTAGTGATAAGACCACCATTGGTACTGTTTTAATTTTTTTGTATGATTTGTTTAACAATGTATTGTTATTATTATTTAGATTACTATTATTTACCTAATTCGATTGATTATACTAAGAGAGTATGCTCTCTAAAGTCAAAATTTTTATAATACTAACAAATGTCACTGTGCTCCGGTCTGAAGGGCACTGTAGCCAGCGAGATTACTGGGCTAATGAGTCTTAACATTTTATGACTCAAAGTGGGGAGCGTCGGTGTAGTGCACCACTGCCCGGAGTTGGGCTTTATAGCAAAGTTCCGGGTTGCACTGCATTGGCTATGGGCTGGCGTTATTCTTACCATCAGGAGTGCGTCCAGCTCGTCTCCCCTCTTCATAGTATAAAAAAAAAAAGATTATACTAAGAGAGTATGCTCTCTTAAAGTCAAGCTTTTTCCTCTTAATAATCCTAACTAATAGTTTTAACGCGAAGATGTTTGTATGTAATCTTTAATCTTTCACGGTAATGTAGCTAAAACTTTGATAATTTCGTAAATGTAAAACACGCGGGTGAAACTACAGAACATAACTAATAAGCTTATTATTGTTCTGGAGGGTAATAACCCCTCTTAAAAAAACTCTTCTTTTCCATTCTATACCTATTTTATAATTTTGAAGTCGGTACCAAAAAGCAAAATATACGGTCGAATTGAGAAACCTCCTTCTTTTTTGAAGTCGATTAACAAAAAGGTTCGAAAACTTGGAAATAGAAAATTAAAGTTTGTATGGGTATTTGTCATTACGACTTACGAGTCGTAGCTACTCTTATCAAATGTTCATAATTATTTCATATATGCAGTAGTCTCCTCTCAAATTAAAGGACAAATTAAATTAAAAATTTCGAATCAACAACATATAACCACAACATTTAGTAAATGGTGTATTTTTAACCGACTAAGAAAAAATGAGAAGGTTTCTTAATTCAGCCGTATATGTGCTTTTGTTTATGATTAGGTAAACTATAACTGTTTGTGTAGTTAAATCGATATTGTATAGATTGTTGTAGCATTTACTTGGTACCGACGTCTAAATTATAAAATAACTATTAAATCATTTCTATATGCTAAATGAAAATACGTATCACTTTTTGCGAAGCAAATTTGTTTTTACTTTTTAGTTTGAAGTGATAACTTTATGCATTTAAAAAATGCAGTACTATGTTAAAAATGAAAGACCATTAATATTGGTTGTCAAATATTTTTACGCGAGTTCAGTAATCTATACTAATAATATAAATAAGTAAAGTTTGTGTGTTTGTTAAATTGTAAGTGGTAATCTCGGGATCTACTGAACCGATTTTAAAAATTCTTTCACCAATAGAAAGCCACATTATTGATGAGTGTCATAGGAAATAAAAAACTATGATTGTTAACATTATGCCCAACGAAGTGGGCACGGGTCAGCTAGTAGTCATATATCTATACTAATATATAAAGCTGAAGAATTTGTTTGTTTGTTTGAACGCGCTTATCTCAGGAACTACTGGTTCTAATTGAAAAATTATTTTGTTATTGAATAGACAATTTATCGAGGAAGGCTTTAGGCTACATAACATCACGCTGCGATTAACAGGAGCGAAGATATAATGGAAAATGTGGAAAAAACGGGGAAAATTATTCATCTTTGAGGGCTTCCTTTGCGTGCGCTGCGAAAACGGTTCAAGATACCAAAAAATATGCATGTAAGAATTATTCCTCTTTAAATGATCTAAAAAAAAGTTCGCGACGGTATATGTCTATCTTCTAAGATTGACTCACTATAACATAATAATAGAAATAGATCCGACGGGGACGAAGTCGCGAGCAACAGCTAGTTGGAACATAAGTAGTATTATTTACCCGTGCGAAGCCGGGGCGGACCGCTAGTATTAAAATATACTTTCCTGTATATAATAAGCATATTGTTTAAATAAAAGAAATAGAAAATTGTTCGTCCGTCAAGTTCGTCAACCTCTCGGAATAAATGCATCGGTAATTCCTATAGTGACGAGAATCTTAATTCGTATTTACATACTTGTACGATTTTACAGTTATTTAGACTTGAAACTGTATGTAAAAGAGTAAAAAAGTATGCCGGGTATTCCGGAATATCCCGGGACATTATAAGAAGGCTTCTTTTTCTACACAAAAACCAAAAAATGACTTGTAAATAAAATTACTAGACTAGATGGCCCGGCGTACTTGATTTATCCTTATAAGGCAAAAAATAAGCAGATTTTGGGTTAAGGCTTAAGATACACATAAACCTTCCTCTATTTGATAAAAAACCCCATCAAAACTGATTGCCTAGTTTGAGAGATTTACGTATACAAAGGGACAGAAGAATTGGACTTCGTTATACTATGTAATGTTATGTTAATATTGTCTTAAGTTAATAATAAAATTCCACATGCTCCCTCTTCACCTCCAAGAAAGGCGTTAACACGAGTACCAGTCTGACAATAAAGTCAAAGTCAAAGTCAAAAGTATCTTTATTCAATTAGGCTACATAAAGTAACACTTTTGAATCGTCATGGTATTACAAAACATTTACCACCGGTTCGGAAGGCAGTTTCTACAGAGAAGAACCGGCGAGAAACTCTGATAGTCGCTCTTATTTAAAAATAAGAACATACAATTGTAATAACGTCACAAAATTGACTTATCGATATCCATAGGTACCATCCGTATTAATATTATAAATGCGAAAGTAATTCTTCTTGTCTTTCCATCAAGCTAAAACTACTGAACCGATTAGAACGTAATTTGCTACAAGGATATTCTTAAGCCTGGGGAAGGAAGTAGGCTACTTTATTTTTTAATCAACCCCCAAGAAGTTGCGCGAGGGGTTGAAACTTTTTATAATTTTACGCTTTCACGGCCAAATCGCTGAACCGATTGTAATGAAATTTGGTACGCAGATGGTCTAGAGCTGTAGTCTGAGGTAAAACATAGGCTACTTTTTAACTGGAAAAATGGGTTATAAGGGGGGTCAAATTTTATTAAGTCCACGCGGACGGAATCGCGGCAAATAGCTAGTATATCTATAAAGCTGAAAAGTTTGTTTGGTTGAACGCACTAACCTGAAGAACTACTGGTACATATTGAAAAATTATATTTGTGTTGGGTAGCCCGTTTATCGAGGGCGAGTTAACATTACTCTGCGACTCATAGGAGCGACGCATCAGAGAAAAATGTTTCAAAAACGGGTGAAAATTATTCAAAACAAAATAAAAAAAAATATGTATAGGAGAATTATTCCTCACTGAATGATCTTAAAAAAGTCCGCGACAGTATTATGTATCTTCTAAGATTCAGTCACTCAGTATGACCTTTTTTATAATTATCAAAATTGTATGCGAAATAAATTAATTGAAACAAATCAATTACGCTGAAGTTCCTTTAAATATTGCTTTTAAACAACTTAGCTCTAAATCATACTGAATAGAAATTGACGAGGACGAAGTCGCGAGCAACAGCTAGTTAAAAATGTTATCCAAAATATTTTTCGCTTATTTCCACTATCTTTACAATCTCTAGAATTGTCCGAAAGAATATCGGATACTTAATAATTAATTAATTCTTTCAGACATTCCCTTATTATAAGCTTTCATTTGTTTTTATATTATTTATGCAACGTTGAGAAGTTCAAGAGTGTAAGCTCTTAAACTATATTATATCTGCAACTACTGAACCGACTTTAAACATCCTTCGCCCAATAGTACAGCGGAAGATGATCAGACCAGTTAGTCTACCCAACAATTAGAAGTACCTTTAAATCTTTTAATATTATAGTGGGAAATTTGTGCGAAATTTTTTTTTGTTGTTTTATCACGTTTTCATTATTTTTTGTTTAAAATATCTCTATTTAATAATTTTAAGACAATAAACTTTAAAATCTAGCTTATTCACAATGAAAATTACAAAAAAAATTATTACAATATTATATATTATGTGCTTTAATTAAAAACTGCACTAAATGCACTGATAATAATCACGCCTATAATATGATAAATTAACAATTATTATGTGACAATTGTTTTTTTTTGCAGACGGTAGGAACTAGGAAATAATAACGTTTTCATGTAGAAACTCCTCAATACATTTACTTACAATTTAGCATACTGAACTTTTTAAGCACAGCATTTTAGAATATTTTAACACTTCTCATCCCGGCTTCTCTCATACCTTAGAGACGAAAACTACACGAGTAAAACCACGGGACAGAGCTAGTAATTAAAATAATTATTAAATAACACAGCATTTAGCGAGAGTAGTTTCGCTTCCTGGCGGAGTAATAGCATGATACAACAATTACAACACCGTCACTGCGTTGCGAACTACAAACAACAGGATATGACGAAACTTCATAGAGAAAGAATTCAAGAAACACTTACTACCAAAAAGTTATCTATCAGTATTTATATAATACTAGCAGTGTCCCGCGGTTTTACCCGCGTAATTCCCGTCCCCTATCCTATCTTTTAAGTTGCATCAAACTGCACATGTTGTGCAAATTTTATTATAATCGGTTAAGTGGTTTAGCAGTCCATCGAGGACAAACATTGTGACACGAGATTTATATATATTAAGATTATACTAGTGGTAATGAGTTAAATAACAACAATAAAACTTTTTCTTTGCCACAAGTTTTCAAGGGTTCAGTTGATAATATACAATTGGCGAACAAAATCTTCGGAAGATGTCACGACTGATCCTTAGCTAGATTATTTAAATAATCGGTGTTAAGGGATCAGTAACGCTTCCTTCATGTATACATTGGAGTATATTACTGCAGTCTTTGAAAAATAAAAGTTTGGCATTAACAGAGATCAGTAAACCTAAAATTTGGGGAAATAAAAATAAATCTTAGCAGACAGAACATTTTAAGTACGCTTGGTGAAGTGGAAGCCTAACTGTCTTCTTCGGTAAGGGTTGTAGGTTCGATCCCCAAACTAGAAAAATACATTTGTCCTTTCTGGGATTTGGGTTACTTTATATATTTCTTATGAAAGAATAGTACCTATGTCTATTTAATTTATCCGTCATTGACTTTCGAACTCTTCTGAGGTGAGCAGGTTTTTTTTTTTTTATATACTATGAAGAGGGGAGACGAGCTGGACGCACTCCTGATGGTAAGAGTAACGTCAGCCTATAGCCAATGCAGTGCTACCCGGAACTTTGCTATAAAGCCCAACTCCGGGCAAGGGTGCACTACACCGACGCTCCCCACTTTGAGTCGTCAGATGTTAAGACTTATTAGCCCAGTAATTTCGCTGGCTACAGTGCCCTTCAGACCGGTACACAGTACACAGTACAGACTCTTCAGGCGGTAGAATGTCTGGCACTGTGGGGGTACCCACCCAGTCGGTCTCCTGCGAAAGAGACCTACCCCCGGTAAAAAAGGTAAAGGTATCGGTAAAAAGATTTTCTCTCGAAAAAACGTTTCGTCGTCTCTTGAAACAATATAACACGCTAAATTATATTACGCAATGCGGTCTATTGCTTTAAGTGAACGCAGTACTTTGTAAATGTAAGAAATCTTATAACGTTCAAAGAAATTCCATCAGAGAATATTTCCAGTCCATTTAAATAACTCAATAAATTCATTTCTCCGTGCACTTTTCTAAATGGAGCAAAACAGGGCATTTTTTTATTACTTTTGTAAATCTTATGTATTTCAACCAAATTCCACCAGTGTATACAACAGTCAATTTAAATCTTAATATATATAAATCTCGTGTCACAATGTTTGTCCTCAATGGACTGCTAAACCACTTAACCGATTATAGTAAAATTTGCACACCATGTGCAGTTTGATCCAACTTAAAAGATAGGATAGCTTACATCCCGGTATTGCCCCGGGAACGGGAATTACGCGGGTAAAACCGCAGGACACAGCTAGTGACATTATAAATAAATATCCCCAATAGGTGCCTCCTTGTCTAAATATAGCTAGTTCGAACAAATTTTCCTTGATACTGACAATGACAATTTTTCACTTAATAAGCTTTCCCAAAAGGTACTTTACTAAATAGATCTTATCTATTAACATTAAAGACTCGACTAGCATAATATAATCCTAAGAATTAACAGCGCACTTTCTAGTCTCAAGCCTCTAACGTAGCCTGTATTGTGAAAGACAGTCGCAGATGGCGACATGCCATGATGCCTAGACAATCTTACTTAGATCATGCATTTTAGTAATATAATAGTAGCTGTTGCCCGCGACTCCGTCCGCGTGGACTTTCATGAAAACTTTGAGCCCCACCTGGTCGGTAATCGGTTCAGTAGTTTTAGCGTGATGGAAAGAGAGTTACTTTCGCATTTATAATATTAAGTATGGATTTTAGATTAAGTACTTAATCTGATAAAAAACGCATTTAAATCAGTTGCATAGCTTTACAGATTTAAGCATACATAGGGACAGACAGATAAAAAAATTTTTTTTTAGAAAGGATGGGGTTAGATGGAACCTGAAACCTTCCCGAGAAATAGCAACAGAATAAAAGAACAGCCTCGCTCTGAATTAGGCAATTACCTATTTTTAGCTGCATCATATATTTATGCCCCTTGGTTTTGTGTGTTGTTGCCCTTCCAGGAACAACACCGGAGGATACAAAGTGTACTATATGTGACAATCCAGGTTTCAATCTAACTACCTGTATACTAAATTTCAGCCTAACCCAATCAGTACTTACTATGTGACATACTTACAAACATGCAAATATACACACCCACAAATGCTCACATTTATAATATTAATAAGATTTTGCAGATTAAATTCTAAAAGTCTATTAATGAAAAGCGTCGTACGCAAAAAAAAAACGAATAAATAACATTCTAAATAGCTTTTAAGGTAGGAAATACGTATTAAGTAAGGTATTGCCCACCTTTTTCGTAGTTCAAAGTTATTCAACTCTTGTTAATTTACTAGGAAAAGCACAGATCAATTTTAAGTAATTATATAGAAACCTGAAAAGCCACACCGCTACAGACAAGCCAATTAATATTAACTCCAATTTACTTTACGGTTAACTCACTGATAACAAGACATATCTATACCTACTCTATGTTATAGATATAGGGAAGTTCATGACGTCAGACCAAGTAAAGAAAAATTCTTTTTCTTTATGATGTTTGACCGATAGAGGTGATCCTGATCCCGCGAATGTGTTATTATTTATTTATTTATTTATAGCTTTTATTCAGATAAATTCAATTAAATTTTTATTTTTTATTTTATTTATGAATACAAGTTTACAAGTAAATACATTTCAATATTAATTAACTTATTATAGTTTAGGTTCGCTGGTACCTGTTTTAGTTAGAAAACTTTGTTACAGATAGCAGCGCCTAACTTAATACAATATTGTGTGTGTGGTGTTTTTGTGTATGTGTGTGTGTGTGTGTGTGTGTGTGTGTGTGTGTGTGTATGTGTGTGTGTGTGTAATATACAAATCACAATTTGTTTATATCGATAACCGCATGTGTGTCGGTAGACAAAGGCCTTTTCCAATTCGCGTATACGTTACTGGGCCTTGAATTAAGAAAAAGGATTTGTGATAAAAAGGATTAAAGGATGGGACGAAGGAAGGAAATAAGAGTTAATATGCGTTGTGGACTTGGGAGTAGTAATAATGTAGTCTAACAGCATAGTTCTACTAATGCCTAATAAGATTTAAGAAGAGAGATAAATTTGAATTAACTCTGACTGAAAGGACTAGGGCTTGTGTCGAAATACCTCAGATATATTATCAAGTAAATAGCGAACTGAGGCTGAGTGATCATAAACAATGACTGTTGACTGCAAACATCGGAAGATATTACAGTTAACTTATTTTCTGAATCAAGTATCGGTAAATAAATTAAGTAGGTATGATGTGTGCTGAGAAAGGGCTGGCTGGTAACTAAATGGCCTAGGGCCTAGGTCGGCCAACACTGCAAATTGCAATTCTAACTCTGAATTAGCCACTATTTCAGTTAGCATTTAGGTACAGGCAAATCTCTCCGGTTGTATACATTTAAAATGAGCCAATAAATTAGTTGTATGGTTTGCTGCAGTGATTAACTGGTTTTGTAATCTTCTATAATATTATAAAAAAGAATCGCAAAATGTGTTAGTGTGATAATAACCCAACAACGCCCGAACCAATTTGGCCAAGTCTATTTTTAATGTTCATTCCAATATTATATAAAATTTTTGACTGAACCAAGTCTGTTGAGTCCGCTAGTTTATAATATATCGCTAAATCGCTGTGTTTAAATGCTATGTTGTTAAGTGCATAACTCAATAACTGCTTGACGATACTTTTCTTGAATATACCTTAAAATACCTACGAGGATGGTTCTTAAGCTGAAAAGAATAGGTGTAGTATAGGATATAAGTTTACAGGTAGGATATGTAAATTGGTAACCAAGTCTCGTTGGGCCAGCTAGTCTATACTAATATTATAAAGAAGTAAAGTTTGTGTGTTTGTTAAATTGCACGAGGTATGTAATCTCGAAATCTCCTGAACCGATTTTAAAAATTCTTTCACCGATAGAAAGCCACATTATTGCTGGGTGTTATAGGCTATACAAAAAAGGATTGTTAACATTATGTCCAATGAAGTGAGCACGGATCAGCTAGCAACTTATAAATACTAAGTTACGCGGCAAAACTGTAAAACAATATGAATTTAAACCCAATCGAATAAGTCATTTAACTTAGCTTGAAAAGTAATTGTAGCTTCGCAAGAACTTATTATATAAGCTAAGCGAAGTACGCTTAACTAAAGACTTGTCATTCGAGCCCCTTATTATTTTTCTAACTACAATAACCATGACAATTCACGTCTTGTATGTATATCATACGTCATACATGTGAATCATACATAAAATTACACAAACTCGTTTATTACGACGCTTTGATTTATATAAATGTTAGCAGTTTGTCCTAACTCCAGCTATGTCATGCCTTTCTCAAGAAATGTTCTTTCTATTGATGTAATTCATACACTCGTTATTGTGGCAATTGTGAACAAACCTATGCTTCATTTATAAAATGTAAAAAAATATAAAACAGTAAAACACCATCGTAAACGCAATCTCTTAAAACAATTAACCACGAGATACTTCAAAACGTTTATCGTATATAAATCAAAGTCCGAACAGTTTCAATACAACGTGGCTCTTACAAAATCATTTATCACGGCAAGAATTCGCGCACGGAGCTGCGCGCGCGCACCGAGGGTTCGTCACCTTGAGCCGAGGCCCCGCGGGGCAACGACCGTCTCGCTCGTAGCCGTAGCGTGCGAGAGAGACGGATGCGCCGTAGAGCAGGCATTGTCAAAGTGTTTGATGGAGTTAAAATTAGATATTGACACGTATAATATTATGGAAAGAGATTTTTGGTATTAAGTTTTGGGATTTTAAAATAAGGAATTTATTTAAGATGAATACGTTATATTATATGTAATAGTATGGTTAAGCACTTGAATATACATAAATATTGTTTGAATGGGTTAATCTCTGGAACTGTAGGTCAGATTTTAAAAACTTATCTATAATAAAGTAGCTACATTTATAACAAAGGAATATTTGTTATGCCTTTTGTTAAGAGTGACTCGTGTTTTCCAATTTAATAGGTGAAGAATCAACTTAAAGGCCATAAAAGTCACAAATCAATATTGAGACTGAGATTCTCACACCTCCTTACGGTTATGTTAGCCTAGTACTTTTGATATATTCTTGGAGCAATGAAAAACATATAAACTAGCTACGCCCCGCGGTTTCACTCCCGTTTATCAGGCATTATGCACACAAATCTTCCTTTTGAATCACTCTATCTGATAAAAACTACATGAAAATTGGTTGCGTAATTAAAGATGCATACACAGGGACAAACAGAAAAAGGCAAGACTTAGTTCTATGCCATGTAGTAATGATATATGCCCTCGCAACATGTTCTAGCAACTTTGCTCGGATATATTATGCATACATAAATTGAGATGTAAGCTATCCAATCTTTTAAGTTGGATCAAACCACACACGCTGTGAAAATTTAATTCAAAATCGCTTCAGTAGTTTAGTAGCCAATCGCGGACATACAACGTGACACGTAATTTATATATGTATAAGTAAATTAAGATAATAGCACTCGCAACTTTGACAAGCCGTGCTTCCTGTAGACGCTTCAGACCGCGCGAACGCTACGCACCCGCCATCTTGTTGTTCTTTTGTCCATAGACTATTCGGAAGGCCCATCTCGCTGCTATTTTTTAAGCCTGTCCAATTTTATGAGCGCAGGTTTTATGCCCCGACATGAAAAAGGACGAATCGACCTCTTCTTTATTTGCCACGTGATTATAACCTTTTAAAATCGAAATTTAATCAACAACAAACAATATATCCTCCTTTTAATATTATAATCGTGAAATAATGTTATGTATCAATCAACGTTTCTTGATCTTTTACGCAAAACTACTAAATGACTTTTAAATACAATAATTTTAATTGTTGGGTTATCTGGAAAATGTTTTTTTGTAATATAATATTTCGCTGTAAGATTTTATTTCCTCTTTACTCTTTAATACACATCAATAAATTCTGTTACACTCGAAGAATTTATATAAGGTACCAAGGTTGCTTGGAAAATATCGCTTTAAATAAAAAAGGCTGCCGTTAGAACAAAAGTGGTTAGATAGGCAATAATCTAATTTATTTGATTACATATTTATAAAATTGATTTGCTTTAACAATTTAAAAATTTCTAAGGTAATAAAAGGTTAGACTTAGATACGTCACGTAATGTGATAATAATGGGAACTTTGCCTGGAAGATATCGCTTTTTGGGTAAAGGGGACCTCCGTTAGATAAGAAACGACAACTTAACTAGTACTAACTTAAGGTAATTTATATCTACATCATTGCATAGTATAAAACAAAGTCGCCTTCTTCAATCCGTCCATATGTATGCTCATACCTCTAAAACTACACAACCGATATTCAAGCGGTTTCTTTTATTAGATTGAGTGATTCAAGAGGAATGTTTATTTTGTTATGTGTATAGTAAATACATGCATAAAATGCGGTACAAAACTCGCGGGGCGTTAGATATATTTTTCACTTTTCAGACTTTCATAAACTTGGACCCCACTTTCCCCCCTTAAAACCCCTTTTTCCAGCTAAAAAGTATCCTATGTCTTTCCCCAGGCTCTAGACCATCTGTGTACTAAATTTCGTTCTAATCCGTTCAGTACTTTTAACGTGATTGTAAGACAGACAGACGGACAGACAGACAGAGTTACTTCCGCATTTATAATATTAGTATGGATTGCTCCAAGAACATATCGAAAGTACTAGGCTTGCATCACCGTAAGGAGATGTCAGAATAACATTACGTGATACCGGGGGTAGGTCTCTTTCGCAGGAGACCGACTGGGTGGGTACCCCCACAGTGCCAGATATTCTACCGCCTGAACAGTGATGTGAAAATGTCACTGTGCTCCGGTCTGAAGGGCACTGTAGCCAGCGAAATTACTGGGCTAATGAGTCTTAACATCACATGACTCAAAGTGGGGAGCGTCGGTGTAGTGCACCCCAGCCCGGAGTTGGGTTAGTTCCGGATAGCACTGCATTGGCTATGGGTTGGCGTTATTCTCACCATTAGGAGTGGTCCAGCTCGTCTCCCCTCTTCATATTATAAAAAAAATAATACTACTCCATGACAATCGGAGTCTTAAGATAAAGTAAACGCCGCAAAACCCTTAACAAGAACACCTGCTTTAATCTTGCATTGATAAGATAACCTTATCCCATACATTTAATGTTTTAAACATATATCAATCTATATATATATAACAAATTGTTCTCAAATAATAGTTTTAAATATAAATTTATCTTCGCTCGAATTGAATCAATTAAAAAGATATCGATTAAAAGTAGCCTATGTTGATTCTAATACCTCCAAGAAGTACTGCCCACATAGACAACATTTCACGATAAATGGTTCAGTAGATTTTGCGTGAAAAAGTCCCAAAAACAAACACCCCTTCAGTCACCTTTATAATTTTAGAAAGGATATAATATGTCAAGTTTATTTGTTTAAATGTCTATAACTTGGCACTGTATTTTGTATCGTACCTGCGTTTATAAGTTCTATAGGCTACTAAGATTACACAAGCCAAGCTGGGAGGCAAAGCGAGTGT
>JADANM010005719.1:1216005-1247391 GCA_026213755.1 Eurema hecabe
GGAATGACTAAGCTGCCCGCTAGATGGCGATACCGATTCTATATGATAGAAATGCAGACATCGACACTTAATGTTTATAGGTAAAGCTGAAGTGTTTGTTTGTTTGAACGTATTAATACCAGGAACTACTAGTTCGATTTGAAAAATTGCGTTTGATAGTCTATTTTGAGAGGAAGACTTATCTTAATACGTATACGTTATATATGTATAAAAATTACGTGTCACGTTGTTTGTCCCCGATTGACTCCTAAACTACTGAACCGATTTTAAATTAAATTTGCACATCGTGTGCAGTTTGATCCAACTTAAAAGATAGGATAGCTTACATCCCGGTATAGCCCCGGGAACGGGAACTACGCGGGTAAAACTGCGGGACAAATCTAGTTGCTATATTCCAATAGAAGGAAAGCATGAGTAAAGAATGTTGCAATAACGGGAAAAAGTCTTAACTTCCGTGCATTACGAAAAAATATGTATGAAAAACGTAATATACAGACGGACGGACGGATAATTAAAAACACTGAAATGAAATGAAATGTTTTTATTTCTGAGTAAATTTGTAACAAATACCTTCAGAAAGTCTACATGTTGCCTACCACCGGTTCGGGAACTAACCCGGCGAGAAGAACCGGCGTAAGAAACTCGCACGGGTCCCACGCTTTTTACCAAAAAAGAGGGAAAAATCATCTATTAGTATCAATAATCAGTACCAACGGTCCTCGACATAATGTAAAATACTTAATCGCAGTCGTTAAATATTATAAAAATAAACACTAAATAGCACATCAATATGTTTAACGATTTATCATTTGATAGAAAAACAATAAAAACATTATGGCACACTAGCTGCGCCCGGGGTGCTACCCGCGTTGTTCCCGTTCCCGGGGGAATACTGAGATGAAATGTATCTTAAGTGTTAATCCAGGGTATCACAGATCTATATACCAAATTCGGTCCAGCCGTTGCGTGAAAGAATAACGAACATACAGCCATACAAACAAACTCTCACATTTATAATACTAGTAGAATGAAAACATCGACACTAAAAAACGAATTAGAAACAACAACAAAAAAGTCAAGAAAGCTATATTTTTTATATATCTATACTAATATTATAAAGAAGTAAAGTTTGTGTGTTTGTTAAATTGTAAGGGATAATCTCGGTACCTACTGAACAAATCAACAGAAAGCCACATTATTGCTGAGTGTCATGGGCTATATAAAAAAAACCGAAACATCTAAACGGATTATTTACATTATGCCTAACGAAGTGGTCACGGTTACTCGTTGAGCCCCGCTTTGTCCCTGGGCATTAAAGGTATTAAAAGTACCCTATGCTATAATCTAGGGTCTAATCTACCTGCATGGCAAATTTCAGCCAAATCAATTAAGTAGTTTCTGCGTGAAAGAGCTATAAAGAAACTTACATCGCTAACTCTTGCGTTTATAAAATTAGTTGTATAGTATAGTTTCTGTATTGTACTAAATTTTAAAATACACAGGTATGTAAGGTCTAATTCGCCAAATTTTAAACAGATCCATTCAGTAGCTAATCTTTGCGTGAAAGACAAACAAACATACATGCATTCTCGCGGGTATATAACTGATCTGTTTGTAACATCATAGCTCGCTGAAAAACACTAGATTACAATTTAGTGTTTTTATTTATTTTATTAAAGGTGACTTATATGTAAGTTATTCCTAGAGACGTTTGGTGGAAAGTGAGGGTATTAAAATAAAATAAATGACGACTGCTTGACGCAGTGGTAGCACAACTGCTTTCTGCGCGAAGAGTCGTAGGTTCGATCCCCACACCAGAAAAATATATTTGTAATTTACATTTGTATAGTTCTGGGGTCTGGGTGTTGCTATGTATTTTATATATGTATTTACAAAAGAAAAGTATGTATATGTTATTTATTTTTTGTCTACAATACGATATTTAAATCCCTTAATATTAAGAGTTAATTAAATTTAATATAACCTAATATGTCAGCTGCATCATTATCGCGAAGCTATTGACAGCTTATTCGTGATTTTATTTTACTAGTTTAGGAGCTTCGGTAAAACATACACACATAAATAGATGACCAAAATGATTACTCTACTATTGAAAGATGTCATAGCAATCCTTAATTCACTATAAAATATTGTAAAACAATAGAATACCGTTTTATTTAATAATACCAGCTCTCAAAGTTTCTTGCCGGTTCTTCTCAGTAGAAACTGCCTTCCGAATCTGTGGTAAATGTTTTGTAATACCATGACGATTTAAAAGTGTAACTATATGTAGCCTAGTTGAATAAATATATGTTTGACTTTGAATCGATGAATTAATTAGCCGAGTACAATTAGTGGTCAGATAATAATAGTCCAAGGTCTGTGTGTAAATAAATTTTAAGATTTGATAACTATTGTACTTTGTACTTGTCGAGGTTTCGTTCGGGAATTGGGTGTACCCATAGACTTACGTTTTTTTTTTTTTATATAATAGGGGGCAAACGAGCAAGCGCGTCACCTGATGTTAAGTGATCAGCGCCGCCCATGAGCACTCGCGTTGTCACGAGTGTGTTGCCGGCCTTTATACTGCCTTTATACGTATAGACTGATAGCTATAGTAATTAATCGGTCCGACGTAAACGAAGCCAAATTTGTATATATGTAGGTGTTAACAGCACGTTCTTATACTCGATGACACGCACACACGCCCACCGATAATGTTGCTGCTTTAAAAATTTTTTAAGAATATTTATAATCTACGAAAAACATACCACGCACTGCGGGGACGATCTATGTGATTAAACAAAATGGTCTACTTTGAAATGGCTTCACTATGCGTGCTCGATATTTCGATTCTATGTGT
This sequence comes from Eurema hecabe, assembly GCA_026213755.1. Taxonomy (NCBI): domain Eukaryota; kingdom Metazoa; phylum Arthropoda; class Insecta; order Lepidoptera; family Pieridae; genus Terias; species Terias hecabe. The sequence continues at coordinate 1,218,869 of JADANM010005719.1, forward strand.
TATTATTCTACGGGTGTATCATCCTTACAGCATTACTTTTTACATACCCAAAGGAAGGATTTCCGACCAGACGAATCTCTTACTACAATACAAAAGCATCAAAATTTAAATTTAAATCTTAACATTAAAAAAGCATATACAAATATAATAAATAATAAGCATATCGATTTGGTGATTGATATGATAATACGAGGCACAAAGATAAAATTGTTATGCCTGCATGGGGCAGGTATACTGTTCCTGTATGGGGCAAGTATAAGCTTCCTAAGAGCGTCAAGGATCTAACTTATTCCAAGTTTAGAAGTCTCATTAAAAATGTCTAATTAAAAAGGCGTACATTACATGAATTTATTGAAAATAAAAACCCTTGGAATGATATTTCTTAATGCTCGTTGGATGGTGACCTTTTCCATGTATAAATATTAAATAGTCGTTGTTTATATTTACAATGGTATGTTCTTATTTTAAAAAGAGCGACTATCACAATTTCTTGCCGGTTCCTCTCTGTAAAAACTGCCTTCCGAACCGGTGAATGTTTTGTAATACCATGACGTCTCAAAAGTGTTACTAAATGTAGCCTAATAAAGATACTTTTGACTTTGACTTTGAATTGAAAACCTCAACCTTTTTTTTAAGTCGGTTAAAAGTGTTCTAAATAAATGTCACGATTAGAGGTCAAATGGATAGTATAAGTCAATTTAAAATAAAAGGAACACTGATTCAACCGATAAAATATAAAATATTTCAATGTATTTTTCTATTTAGTCGACTGTAAAGAGATAAGTGATTGGGTATATGTATATGTTAAGTCAAAAATATCATAAGCGCGATTCAGGAAGTCGTGTTAGAGGTCGGCGCTTTAAGATTATTTTTATTAAGATATTTATTTTTATAGGTAATTACAAAATCGTATGCGTCCGTTGAGTTTCTATACCAAACATACTAAACAGTTTAAAACAAAGTCGCTTTCTTTGTCCCTATATCCCTGAATGCATAAATCTTTAAAACTACGCAACCGATTCTCATGTGGTTTTATTTAATAGATAGAATGATTTAAGAGAATGGTGGGTAGGTATATGTATAATAGGTACTAGCATTACATATGCGAGCGAAGCAGATAGCTAGTTAGATTTAAAATTCTGCAATGCGCACATCAAAATCTATACATATAATAAAAACGTAACAAATCGCTGTCTGTACATGGAATATTTATGAGAAAAAATTATTATAGGAGACCTTTATTAACGCAATAGAACCCAAAACAATGATTTTTGGAATTTCTGTCTGTTTGTCTTTTTGTTTGTGCACGCTTATCTCAGAAACGGTTTATCCTGTCTAGATGTGGTTTTGAATGATATATTGTGGTAAGCTTCACTTAACATTGAGTGTTTAATTCATAACAATCGGTTGATAAATAAAAAAGTTATGGCAATTTAAAGGATCACGTTGATCTTGCTGAACGTTTGTTGGCGCGGGTTAGGCAATTTAAAACATGCTGCCCAAAGTCACTTTCCTACGCGGGCGAAGTCGCGGGCACAGCTAGTCATTTAATACATTTTTTAAGATGGTTATGTTTAAAAATTATTTTTTCTTATATGTGTGGTCCTTAACGATTCGCTAAATTTCATACTTTTCAGCCAAAGGGAAGAACCTTATAAGTTTTTATTCTCGGCAGTGTTGTAATATGCGTTTTAGGTATACGTGGAAATTGACTTACATATTGGAGATTCGATCAAAGAGTCGCACGGCCAAATATTCAAACGTAAATCGAAATAAAGCACATTTTAAGTCTAGTTATTTGATAGATTTGTATGGCGAACTGTTGAATTGGACCGATTTAAGTCCTACTTGTATTTAAGTAGCGTTTCAGTTTTTCGGCAACAGAGGTTCAGATATGCGATTTAACCTTATATCACCCCTCGCTTTTGGGTGGGGGCTGAAAACAAACAACCCTGTTTGAGTTTTCATACCAATGATATTAAATATTAAATACATAGATACGTTATAAGCGCAAATATCCAAGACGCAAAAACATCCTAATTAGGACGTCTTACCTTTAGTTGATTGGTTGCCGGTGCATTCACGCACAACTGGCAAACCTATCTCTTATTTTCTAGTTGGTTTTATCATTTATCTCTTTTCTATCGTTTTGGCTTGTATGTATGTGTGCTGCCGCTGCTGTGCGGAACACTTTTATTCAGTTGATTTGTATGGGTATAATATACCTATCTGTTATATAATCTCATTGTTTCTTACAAAATAATCTGTTATAAAAAAAAACTTGGTCAGTTGAAAAAAAATGTAGACACAAGGTGATAAGGTGGTTATACAATGTTGCATTTATAATATTCGCGAAAATTAACAAAAAGTCCAATAACAAAACATGTATGGGAAATCGACATTTTACATTAAGTCTAATTGGGATGATTAGGTAATATAATAACTCATAGATCTATTAATTTTACAGTATGTATCTACATTAAAAACAAATTATTCAACTAGGCTGCGTATCTTCGTATCGTCATAGCTAACAAAAATAAAAATAAGTATAGGTCGCGTCACGAATCTTTAGCGCTGAACGAAACCTGCGCAGAAGTCAAAAATAAGGTATCGAGGTAGCGGGGCGGCGCGCGGGGCGCGTGATCGTCGGTTGCGCGAGCATTGAGTGGTTGTCCCAGTCGTGTTGTCTTTCTCGCACCAATACGTCAATTACGAGCGCGATTCTACCGATGCGCAGCTATTCTCGTCCAGCGCTAAACATAAATGACGCGTTCTATACAGGGGTTCGATGCGCAGTTTTTACAGAAAAGGAGAGGCAAGAAACTGTTAGGTAGTGTTTTAAAATAAAAGGTTCATATGAGAGTCGTTAAGTAATTAAGTATGATCGTTAAGTAAAAATATTTTAAAGACTTTTGAAGGATATTCTATGTTTTCCTTTATGTTTAACAATAATAATTGAGTTTGATTTTGTGTAAAATAAGGAAGATACTTAGAGCTACTCCATTAAATAAAAGTACTTACACATGTGCTTTAGTTTACAATGAGTTTGTTCTTTTAAAAACTTCTTTATCTCTTTCATATTTACCGAATTATCGTGGATGAAGTCACGTGCAATAGCTAGTAAATTAAATTTAAAACGAACTAAGATGGCCGCCAAGAACCCCTTGCATTTTTTTCTTGCAACTGACATTATTATCACTGAGACGTCGCTCGCGCGGTGTCAATAACCCTATGCCCGAATACTTAAACGTAAATCAAATTTAAATGGGACTTAAATCGAGATTATTTTAACAGCTTCAAGTGCGTAAGACATGCTTAGACCTAATTGAATTGAGTTTCAACATTTGGCTGTCGTATTCTTATAATAATTATAGGTATGGTATATAATGCGTTCCACAGTGTTTGCAAACTTCCTTTTAGATCTTAAAAAAAAATCTCACATTGGTTCATATTTAGGGACCTATCATCATTTTGGTATGTTGAACCGTTTACGCAGCGCTCCTAAAAGAATTCCACAAATTTCGATAATTTTTAAAGCCGTTCTTGCAATTAAAAATGTATTCAAGGATATAAGTAATAGTAATAATAGCTAGGTTCTCAAACAAAATGCGCTCGTATAATCTTTTATCAAATTGGATATGGCAACCTTTAAACCAGAAAATAATTGTAATCGTTCATCTTCGGCTTAAACTTGAATAAACCTCATTTACTTGACAATCATAAGTCAACACGAGTTTGGTATCAAAAGAAAGTCTAGATTGGCACACAGGATACTTTAGGTACTATCTCCGGGGATTTTTTTTATTTAAAACACTTTATTGTACATAAAGAAAAAACAATAACAGCCTACAGATACAAAGAGAATTTAAATTGTTATGCACAAAAGGCACCCTTATTGCTACATAGCAATCTCTGCCAGGCAATCTGACGATGGAAATTGCGCGGGCAAAACAGCAGGACGCGAATAGTTTATTATTATTAGTTATGTTTAGGTAAGCCAAAATATTTGTTTCAAATGTACATAGTAATTAAAAGAATCGCTTGTCACTTCAAACCAAATTGTCTCGATATGTAAACCTATTCTAACACAAGTTAGACGACGCACGCGACACGAGCAAAACAAAATGGCGGCCGTGACGTTGGCGCGTTTTTATTTCGTATAATTAACTCGCTCACAAGATTTATTGAGAGCACGCCGCGCTATGGCTATTTTGAAATACTATTTAATGCTGGTTGCATGCACTTTTGACTTTAGCTGAGATATTTATTATAAATTAGTGTATAATACTGTATAGGTACACTTACTAGGCGCAACCCGTGGTTTCGCATGCGTTCCTGTGACCTGGTTTTATAGTTATTTTTACTATATGTTATATATTAAATAGTATCATTGCTAACCTACTTTAAAAAGAGGAGCTTTTTCAATTCTGTTCCGTTGGTATGCTTTTTATACACTAGTACCTCTATTTAGACCCCAGAAAATGTTAATAAGCCACAATATGGAAATCCAAACAACGAGCCTTAGTAGGAAGTTGTGCTTTATATCTTCAGACATTAATGTATTTAAATAACAAGTGAGCATTAGAAATACATAAACCCCCGAAAACGCAAGCAAACTGACACACACGAAGACAGACAGACAGACACGTAAAACTTATAAAAGTTGTTGTTTTTTGTCATGTACAAGTCATAACCTTTCATTTGATACCCCACTTGAGCATATTTGCAGACATTGGGTTTTTCTTCCCCACTTTAACCCCCCATAACTTCATCGAACATGTCTAAGAACACTCGCCCGTAAATCACCTGTAATACAAAAAAATAAATTTAAATTGATTCATTCGTTCGGGAACTATAATGCGACAGACCGACAGATAGACAGACGCGTCAAACTTATATCACCCCTCTCTTTGTGTAGGGGTTAAAAACAGTATTGAATGCTAGGACTAGGACTCTATAACCCAAAAGAGATTTAGAAAATTTGCCTATTCAGCCATAAGTAGACACCCACTTGAGACATCGTTTGTAATGTTAAACTTTTCTTTATCCGTGCACCTTTTAAATTTTGTCGATAGCCTGTTGAAATTAACTTCATTTGTAATACCGGGGGTAGGTCTCTTTCGCAGGAGACCGACTGGGTGGGTACCCCCACAGTGCCAGACATTTTACCGCCTGAACAGTGATGTGCAAATGTCACTGTGCTCCGGTCTGACGGGCACTGTAGCCAGCGTGATTACTGGGCTAATGAGTCTTAACATCTGATGACTCAATGTGGGGAGCGTCGGTGTAGTGCACCCCTGCCCGGAGTTGGGCTTTAAAGCAAAGTTCTGGGTAGCACTGCATTGGCTATGGGCTGGCGTTACTCTTACCATCAGGAGTGCGTCCAGCTCGTCTCCCCTCTTCTTATTATATAAAAAAAAAAAATAACTAATAAGCTACTAGTCGTATTAGTACCTACCTATTTTATAATTATCATTTTCTCAACGGTCTTCTGGGTAAATGTAATTTGTTTGCGGAAACGCTCTTCAATTCATGTAATTGGTATACACTACCGGTTGTACACTGTATTAATTATAACCCATACTAATATTATAAATGCGATAACTCTGTCTGTCCTTCCATCACGATAAAACTACTGAACCGATTAGAAAGAAATTTAGCACACAGATGGTATAGAGCCTGGGGAAGGACATATGCTACTTTTTTTTAATCAATCTCCAGCTCGTCTCCCCTCTTCATAATAAAAAAAAAAAAAATCTCCAAAAGGTTGCGCGAGGGGTTGAACCTTTTTTCAGTTTTACGCCTTAATGGCCAAACCGCTGAACCTGATTGCAATGAAATTTGGTACACAGATGGTCTAGATCCTTAAAGGCTACTTTTTAACTGGAAAAAAGGGTTAGAAGGGGGGGTCAAAGCTTATATGAAAGTCAACGCGGACGGAGTCGCGAACAACAGCTAGTTTTCAATAAATTCTTTATTACTTCTTAAAGCAGCGGTAAATCCTCTTAGAGTTTAATATTGTAATGGTTGTTCTTGATCGTTACGTTATTTATTTATTTATTTATAACACTTTATTGTACATTAAATAAAAAAAAACAAAATTAGTACATATATGAAGACACAAACAAAAATGTTTAAGAGGCGGAAATATTGCTCACTAGCAATCTCTGCCAGGCAACCTAAGTGGTACGGATAGGGAAAAAATAAATAGATATTTATAAATATAATACTCAATTATCTAAAGATGGTAAAGATATTAAATGACTGTTGTACTTATTTTAAAAAAGCAACTATAAGAGTTTCTTGCCAGTTCTTCTCTATAGAAACTGCCTTCGGAAACGGTGTTAAATGATTGTTTTGTAATACCATGACGATTCAAGTGTTACTATATGTAGCCTAGTTGAATAAAGTTATATACTTGAATTTTAAGTAAATATTGTCCTCAAGGGAGAGGTAGCAGTCATTTCTGAACTACTTACGTCTCGCGGTTGTTCTTCGGTTTTATGATCGTGTTTGTTTTTATATTCACTAGTTATTGAACCGATAAAACTCGCTAATGATTTTTCTGTTTTATTACTAAAAAATAATGTTCAAAATAGGTTCAGTCAATGCAGAGATTTTTCTTATATGATGATGCCCTGAACATAACCTGATGTTAATCCTAGAAACAGTCGTAAAACTATGTGCCTTATAAATGCTTTGCCAAAATTTAAAATGGGAAACACAAGGATTTATGACGAAAGAGAATTAAGGATAAATAATGTTACTGTTGCTCCACTTACCCCTCGATAACTTTACTTAATCTACACTAATATTATAAAGAAGTAAAGTTTGTGTGTTTGTTAAATTGTAAGGGGTAATCTCGGGATCTACTGGACCGATTTTAAAAACTCTTTCACCAATAGAAAGCCACGTTATTGCTGAATGTCATAGGCTGTATATAAAACCGAAAAGGATAAATAAATTATGCCCAACGAAATGGGCACGGATGAGCTAGTGTTATAATATATGTATAGAAAAACAATAATATAAGTGAGATTGGCATTCCGAAGCGATTTGTGAGAGCGCCCTCGTTTCATGAGAAAATGCGCTCACACACACACACACATACGCACACACTCACACATACACGCTAGTGTAATAACAGCATGCGCAGGCGCATCGGTACGTATGACATTGTATCTAATGTGAACGATAAAACATTTTATTATTATACTAGCTGTGCCCGCGACTTCGCCCGCGTAGAAAAGTGACTTTGGGCAGCATTTTTGTAAATGCCTAACCCGCGCCAACAAACGTTCAGCAAGTTCAAGGTGATTCTTTAAATTTTCATAACTTTTTTATTTATCAACCGATTGACATGAATTAAACACTAAATGTTAAGTTAAGCTTACCACAATATACCATTGAAAAACCCCATCTAGATAGGATAAGCTGTTTCTGAGATTAGCGTGCACAAACAAACAGACAAACAGACAAAAATTCAAAATATCATTGTTTTGGGTTCTATTGCGTTAATAAAGGTCTCCTATAATATTTTTTCTCATATATCTTTCATGTACAGATAGCGACTCGTTACGTTTTTATTATACGAGTATGTATAGATTGTTTGTAGTATTATTTAAACTGGAGGAGGTTTATACCCGGAAGGGGCCATAACATATCATTTAAATGCAATTTTTTAAATTCTTGTTTTTTTGTTATGGATAGATAAAGGCTTGTTACTATTATTATTTAAAATAACTATATTTAGGAGGTTGGAGATCGATATTTACTGAGACAATTATTATATTAATTTAGTAATAGACATTTAGTAAGCTACATGATACGTGGGAGTCATAATCTTTACATAGTATAAAACATAGGTCAAATTAAATCAGTAGGTACTAGGTATACTAATTCGTTGAAATCTTTTTTATCTATTAAGAGAAGTTTGTTACAAAAAATAGTAAGCTAAAATGTATATTCCTTAATTTAGTAAAAAATAAAAATTGTTTATTTATTCACAGCCAAAGTTTAATATATTTATTCAACAAGCTACACATAGTAACACTTGAATCGACATGGTAATACAAAGCAAACATTTACCACCGGCTCGGAAGGCAGTTTCTACAGACAAGAAGAAAATGATAAACCCCGATATTTGTTTTTTTTTTGTCAAAGATGCAATGTAATTATTAATTTACATAACAACTCGACTATTAGACTATTATCATTATTAGATTTCATTTCCATTGTTTTTTATCAAGTGTGAAAAATACTTCTTTATTAATATTATAAAAAAGTAAAATTTTTGTGTTTGTTAAATTGTTAGGGGTAATCTTGGGATCTACTGAACCGATCCTAAAAATTCTTTCATGAGACGAAAGCCACATTATTGATGAGTGTCATAGGTATTAAAACCGAAAAATAAAAATGCATTTAATAGTCTGTTTTGCAAAGTGAAACGGAGAAAAAACGGTCAAATGAAAGCGTTTCTTACGAACGCTGCCTTAACTATGATATTTTTGGAATTTTAGAGAAAAGAAGAGCTTGAAAATGCCTACAAAAATGACAACGACAGCATATGTTCAACTTTATATTGAAGTTAAATAAAAATAAAAAAACACTTTATTGACAAAAAAACATACATTACATAAAAAAACCACAATTCAGTTAATTGGCGGCGAAGTTACAAAAATAAAAAAGGTTATTAGCATTATGCCCAACGAAAGGCACGGGGTAGCTGGTATTATTATATAGCAGTAGTTTTTTTTTCATATTTATTGTTTTTGACGACCGCTTGGCGCAGTAGGTAATACACCTGCCTTCTGCGCGAAGGGTCGTGGGTTCGATTCCCACACCGGAAAAATATATTTGTAATTTTCATTTGTATTTTTCTGGGGTCTGGGTGTTGCTATGTATTGTATGTATGTATTTACAAAAGAAAAGTAATGTATATGTAATTTATTCCGTTATCTAGTTGCCATAACACAAGCTTCGGCTTAGCTTGGAACTAAATGGCGCTGTGTATAAATGTCCTGAAAATATTTATTTATTTATTTTTATTATTTATTTTATGTGTGTATAAACTACGTGTTATATTTATTTAATTCATGTTATTCCTGGTTGGATAAATGTATGTACAAATTTTGTAAATACCTTGATCAATAGAGAGTCGCATTATGTGTTAAACCAACGGCCACAACTAGTATTGGACGTATTGTCCTTAATGGTATTGGATATCAACGAATGAAATTAACCGAAAGGATTTGACCGTCTATTTGTCTGTATTGTAGAAGTTCAGAAACTATTAGACAAATTTGATTATTTTTTCATAGAACCGTGAAACTACACTATCAAGGAATCACATAGTTCATTTATTATTACTTTTAAATCTAAATTTCTATACTAATATTATAAAGAAGTAAAGTTTGTGTGTTTGTTAAATTGTAAGGGGTAATCTCGGGATCTACTGAACCGATTTTAAAAATTCTTTCACCAATAGAAAGCCACATTATTGCTGAGTGTTATAGGCTATTTAAAAAAGGATTGTTAACATTATGCCCAACGCAGTGGGCACGGGTCCGCTACTAATTATAAGCTGATAAGGTATAGACCATAGGTAAAAAAAAATTGCCTTGATTCTTAACCGGGTCGAATACTCAAACTCTGTACATGGTTATATGTATATACCATAGACGTATAACGCATAGACTGATAGTCCCTTAATAATCGGTCCGCCGTAAGTGAAGCCAAAACTGTATAATATATTTAAGTATATTTAAGTTACTGATAGAGCAAGATCCCAGGGCCACCAGACGTCACGTAATTTCTAACGAACGAAATGTGGACGATTGAGTAGTGTTAGTATGTACTAAGAACGTATGCCTACCTGCTAGCTTGCTGATTTACCTGCCTGCCTGCCTAATTTACCAGCCAATTTACCATAGATGGCCATCTGGCCATCTGAGCAGGTATCAGGTAATGAAGGTACATAAAAAAACTATCTACCTCACGTAAGTAAAATAATATAGGTAAATAATAGAAAATACGTGACGTCTGGTCGCCCTGGGATCTCGGGACTTATTGTTATACTCGATGACACGCACACAAGCACACCGATAATGTTGCTACTATATTAAATATACCCTATTAATGTGGAAAAATTTAAATCTACGAGAATAATACGAATTTTGTTGCGATGCACTGCGACGCTACATAGAAGTAAGTAGACAAAATTGTCTACTTAAATAGATTGAAATGGCTTCACTTTACTCATATTGCGGGTCTAAGTGTTTATATTCTATGTGTATATATGATAAAAACGTAAATAAGAGGTAGGTACATAGTGCCTGCGGTGGGGCGCATGCGAACTGACTACAGCCCGATCGATTCGCCCCCACCTTATCTAAACTTATTATTTTACTCATATTGTAGCGTTTCGCGGAATTGGATGACCTGACTGAAGCCTATAAATGCTATAGATAGGTTTTAGGATATTTAGCTATATTTTTTTTTGACTAAACCGAAGAAAAGGTAAATAGTTATTGCAAAAACATAACAAATACATACATAATACTATTTTCAATCATCATCATTACATGGTATAAAACAAACGGCCAAATACTCATACGCAAATTAAATTTAAGCACGCCTTAAGACTCGTAATTTTGACAGAATTGTATGGCGAACTGTCAAATCGGACCGGTTTAAGTTGTACTTAAATTTAAGTTGCGTTTTTTCTTCCGTCTGTTCCTATGTATGCTTCTATCTTTAAAACCGATTTTTTTATAGATAGAGTTATTCAAGAGTCGCTAGTATAAACGTTTTATATAATAAACTAGCGACCCGCCCCGGCTTCGCTGGCATATATTATACATTTATTATACAAATAAACCTTTCTTAGGAACGACTCTATCAATTAAAAAAAACCGTATCAAAATATGTTGCTTAGTTTTACAGATCTAAGCATACATAGGGACAGACAGACGGCGGATAGGGACTTTGTTTTATACTATGTATTGAATATTTTTGCACATGTAACAATCCCATAAGGGCATCTCACAAATAAATTATACATCATATTATTTTGAACATAAATACTTATTTTTGTAACTTAAGTTCTATTTTAAGGACTCGTCAGGCTAGCGTACTAAAGTATATTCTTTGTATATTACCTTAAGACCTTAAATAAAGGCAAAAAAAGAGCAAATATGTTACGTTATATCTGCAAAAGTGGCTCATGTTAGGGCTGCGAATTGGATGTAAATAGTTCCAATGCTGGTGGGCAAGGAACGTTATTAAAAATAAAAATAAGAAAATAAAATACGTCTATTTCAGGCAATATAAAATAATTTATAAAAACTAGCCCATAAAAATTATTAGTTAATGTGTTTGTAACAATGAATTACTTAATCTAAGTTAGTATGTAGGTACGAGTACGGTAAGTTATTATTAAGGCTGTCTATGTACGTATTTAAGTATGTATGTATGTTAGTATAAATGTATAGTATATATATATATAGTGTATGTTGCATGATAGAGATTAAATAACTGACCCAATTCTATTGAATGAGATTTCAAAATATAAGCAGTAATATCGCGAGTGATATAGGCTTCAGAACTAAGTTACAGTTATAAGATAATCAGGGCTTTTTATTGTTATAAGTTTAGTTGTATATCAAAGGACCTACTCAGATATATATTCATTGAGATATCGTAAGCTTTGTATGAAGTAATGTAATGGAAGAGTCAATGTTTCATAGCTTGGCCCGTCGGTAGAACGTGGTGTCGTGACGTCAGTAATGTCATCGTGGTGTGAGAGTCATTAGCTGGTGGTAGCTTGTAAAAGGTCGTAGTACATATTTTCTATAGATATGTGAATGTAAAAGGTTGTTTGAAATCCAAAAATCTTTTTTATTACCGTAGACGCGGCGTAGCCCTACCAGTGCTACGATCGTTTTGAAATTAAATATAAGTATAAATAAGTAAAGCAGTAGGAATATAACATTCAAAATCAGTTATTATTAGACGTTTTCTTCCTATGTGTGATGTCACTGTTGACTGAGCGGTCGTGGTCATCACTAAGGAGTTGGTTGGTGGCTCTCTCTCATTGCACGCCTCGAGCATTCTTGTAGATATATTATTATTAACTTATTATTAACTGTCGTTCTGATCTGCCAAACTGAAGCTGTACTCCTAATGTAATTGTCTTCGATCTCTGTCCCTATGCATGCTTAAATCTATAAAACTGCGCAAGCATATTTTTTTAATAGATAAAGTGATTCAAGAAGAAGATTTATATGTATGATATGTGCGAGCGAATCCGGGGCTGGTCGCTAAATACTTATTAAGGTCGGATTGTTTGTCAAAACATAAAGAAAAAAGTTTTAATTTTTTTATTCGAAGTAACTCAAAAAACGTATCGAAAGTAATCGAAATCGAAGTCGATCGTGTTCAGAGTAAGTTCTGGCCAGTTCAATGATTAAACTAAACTTAAACGTATCATTGAATGACCTATGAATATAAAAAAAATCTATACACTAAAAAGTTTGTAAGGTCAGTACACGTCCGACATAACCTATGATATAACCTGTATATATACATATATATCTATACAAGCTGTGCCCGCGACTTTGCCCGCGTAGAAAAGTGATTTTGGGCAGCATTTTTGCAAATGCCTAACCCGCGCCAACAAACGTTCAGCAAGTTCAACGTGATTCCTTTAAATTGCCATAACTTTTTTATTTATCAACCGATTGACATGAATTAAACACTAAATGTTAAGTGAAACTTTCCACAATATATTATTAAAAAACCTCATCTAAATAGGATAAGCCGTTTCTGAGATTAGCGTGCACAAACAAACAGACAAGCAGATAAAAATTCAAATTTTTTTTTCAAAATTCCGACATAACCTATGATAAAACCTATATGTATACATATATACCTATATATATCCTAAGACAGATTTACCCACTATATATTCTGAAAGTCAAACAAATGACCTCTAAATAATTCTTATTACCCACCAATTTTGACTAAGCTGTGAGATTGTATCACACAAAGGAATGAGTCTAAATGATGCACAGTGACTCAGGGGATATTCAGACTTAAATTACTCCTACTTATTGATGACGTCATTCGTGATTTAAGATTTCTTTGATTATAAGAACCCGGGCTTCGCAAGCTTACGAGTATATGTCTTACCACTACATAGTATATAACAAAGTCGCTTTCTCTGTCCCTCTATTATGTATGCTTAAATCTTTAAAATTACCGAGCCGAATCTCATGCGGTTTACTTTAATAGACCGAGTGTATCAAGAGGAGGGTTTATTATTAAGTAATTCATTGTTACTAACACACTTACTAATAATTTTTTATGGTCTAGTTTTTATAAATTGGTGTAAACTGCCTGAATTAAACGTACTTGTATTTTATTTTATTATTTATTTATTTTATATGTTTAATACATAATTAGAAAGAAGTTATACATTACCTCTTTCGAATCACTCTATCTATTAAAAAAACCGCATGGAAATCGGTTGCCTAGTTTTAAAGATTTAAACATACATAGGGACAGACAGAAGGAAGCGTGTTTTATACTATGTAATTATAAAGATAAAGTAGGTTGTTGTAGGTTGAAGAGGTAATTAAGTCTGCGAGTAAACTTAAGTTAGCGTTCATTATTTGTATTGAGCTTTAAGCTTTATGGAAGTTGTAAATGATCTGGTAACTTGAATAGAAGGAATCCATAGTTTAGCTATACCAGTATACGACGCCACAAAGCTTGTCAGGTATGTTAAAAGGAGTATTTCTTTGAAAGAATCAGATGAATTCTTAGTATTTAAAATGGCAGTATACTAATTGAGAGCTATTGAAATGATTCTATTATTATCTTTATTGTATTTTATTATTTTAAAAAAGTACTGCCGTATAATACATATTTCAGATTCAATTATTTCATACAATGAAAACCATATTTTAATCCGTACAAAATTTTCGGCGTACATAATATTTTATATTACATTAAATAATGAAGTAAAGTTTGTGTGTTCGTTAAATTGTTAGGGATAATCTCGGGATCTACTGAACCGATTTTAAAAATTCTTTCACCAAACGAAAGCCACATTATTGCTGAGTGTCATAGGCTATATAAAAAATGATTGTTAACATTATGCCTTACAAAGTGGGCACGGGTCCGCTAGTAGTATTGTAAACGCGAAAGTTTGCTTGTATGTTTAGTTGATATTAATGCAAAAACTACTCGAGACTTTGGCTTAAGTTTGATATAAAAAACTATAAAAGAGCGACTATCAGAGCTTGCCGGTTCTTCTTTGTAGAAACTGCCTTCCGAACCGGTGGTAAATGTTTGATAATACCATGACGATTCAAAAGTGTTACTTTATGTAGCCTAATTGAATAAGTATACTTTTGACTTTGACTTTGGCTTTGAAACTACGGACCAGCTCCGGCTTCGCTCGAATATTATAACGCACGTATTATACATATCATTCGTTCCTATTGACTCACTCTTTCTGATAAAAACAACAGATAGAAGTAAAGCGACTTCGTTATATTCTATGTAATGTCTAAGCTTTTGAACCTACTTCAAAAAGGAGGAGGTTCTCAATTCGACCCGTATATTTTTTTTTCTATGTTTGTTAGGCGATAACTCCGCCAATTATGAACCGATTTGAACAAATCATTTTTCGGCGTATAGGTAATACTGCAAGGATACCATTTTAATTTAATAATAAAAAAACAACCCCCAAGGGTGGAAAATGGGGGATGAACTTTTTTATACGCAATATCTCCGCCGATTATGAACCAATATCAACGATTATTTTTTATAGAATAGGTATTATCATGATATCCGTTTTTTTTATAATGAAGGTTATTGAAAATTTAAACTAATCCAGCAGCGTTGGAATTGAATGGAAACTTTCTGTTCGCGGCGTTGTATTACAAATTACAATACACGGGCCATATCGAGCGCGACCTCCGCAGCTTCCGGGAAACAGCGGCACATACACATTGCAAAACAACGTATTGTTTTTCTAAAACTCTCTGCAATATTTATTGTTCGTTTTTTTTTATTATATGATCACTTCGTGCCTTTTAATTACATAGCCGTTATATCTATCTATATACTATACTTATGACTAGCTGTTGCCCGCGACTTCGTCCGCGTGGACTTTCATATAAACTTTGCAAAGTTTTTATTATTTTTAAGATGTAATCTGCTATTCGGGGCGGGGATAATTCCAAGGAACCAAAAACCATGAATATTGGTCTAGCCGATCTCGAGTTATAAGTGTGACAAATCCGTCTTTGTTTTATATATGTATATAGATTCTGTAGAGAGGTCAATTCTGTACATGAAGTATATTTCCAAATTAACTGTGAGTTTGTCTGTCCCTAGTTGCCCCTGTGTAGCCTTCATTTGCCTTCCATGATAATATATTACTTCTTATGTAGGTTCAGGGCTGTTGTCGATGAATATAATAGTCGATAATATATGTCGCAGAGGGTGTCGTCGTTGTAGTTGTAGTGATGCCGAGGTAGTGATTGTTTGCTTCATAAAGGCTCTTTCTAAGGTTCTCAATAAGTAAAACTTCAGAGTACCATAATAACGGTGTATAATCTTGATGCTGACGTTTTTATAGCAACTGACAAATTCCACACAATTCTTTTTAAGTTTGAATTTAAACATTGTAATATACCAAGGAGGTTCGACTAATTAACTAATATTGAAATAGTTTTCACTATCTTGATTATTCTTTTCGTCCATCTGCTCCGATATATACATATTTTTATTTTATTAAGCAGCAATTACAAAAATGGCTAGTTAGTTAAATAGTTCTTTAAGAGCAATTAAATATTTATTTTATCGTTTTAGCAACAGAAGTACAGAATTTATGTTAAAAATTGAGCTATCACGGTTCTTGAGATATAGCCCGACAGACAGGCAATAGTCTAACTAATAAAGGGCCAGTATAAATGAGTGGACATATCCCACTAGAAGCCATTTCTATTTTTATATACCTACATATCCCTTTCAGTTGTAAATAACTTTTTAATATATTAATATCTGGTTATTAAAAAAAATACTATTTATTTTCAATTCGAATTTAGTACCTAAAAATACTGTCGTAAGCGTTTTAATTGTAAAACGAAATAATATAGTTCTTCTTTCCACAGAGCGAAAAGTGGCTAGCCTACGAGATGTTAAAAGAAGAGTTGTTAGAGAAGATACGGAAGATAGAAGAAGAAAGACATACGGTTGATCTCTGGTCGTGCGGAGCAGAGTGGGGCAGAAAGAGGAGAAAGAGACAGGTGACGGTGTCGCCTCCCTACGTGGTGTATATGTTACCAGATTCAGATATAATGGAGGACTGGAGATTGGTACGAAAGCTTCTAGAACGCTCTGATTAGTTACGACTGTAAATTAGTTTTTAATAAAGAATTATTTGTGTATTACTTGGCTTTTATTTTATAGTTCTATTACGCTTGCCCGGCTTATAGGTTTGGTTGAACGGTCAGTATCAGGGTTAGTATGCTATGTGATAATATAGGGACTGATATAGCTGTATGGAAAAGTTGAAACAAATTCGTCGAGTTTTTGCGGGGAATAGCAACAACCATATGCATAAATAAACGTTTGTAGTACTAGTAGTCTAATAATCGTCTTTAATTTAAATTAAAGATAAAACTTAGAAGTACATAAACTACATAACGAGGATGGCATGGGGTTTCTTCATATAATGGGCGACACCAGGCTCTCGACATTCGTCGAGAAATACGGGAAATAGTGGAGCATTGAATATGGTGAACGCGGCGAAGTCAGTCTTCAATTGGCCAACCGCATCGTCGCCTCAGCTTCAACACCCAATTCAGAATCCCATTATAAATTCTGCATCTTGACAGTTATCTTTTTAAAATATGTATTCTTTATCGATTGCCAATTGAATGTCTGAATACGCCCAAATAGGTTCTATTTGACGTCCAGATATCCAGTCTCCGACATACATATAGTGAAAAATTCAAAACTAACAGCAAGAATTGGATTTCGTCTAAATCTTGCAAAGAAAACAGAATACCTTTTGCAACATTTGAACGCTCTCTTGAAAAATCACTTACGTTACACATTCATACGCCCAAAAACACACACACACATTTGTACTTAAAAATACATACAGCTAATACATACTAAGGGTCGCCACTAACTAAAATAGTATTTTTAAAACTAAATTTGAATTTGACTCTATATTTATTAAATACTAGCTTTTAACTTTTCCGTCTAAGAATAATTAATCATTGTACTTTCAGAGATATAAAAAAGAGTTCTAGTAATCAGTTCTGCTGTTCACGAATTATGCACGAAAGGCGTCCTTATTGCTAAATAGCAATCTCAGCCAGACAACCTAAGAAGTACAGAAAATGAAGAAAAAAAATAAAATACATAATCATATAATCATTATCGGTAAACTTATAAAACATAAAAAAATATTAATGACTTTTATTTGATAACTCTCTTACACACTTTTCTTAATTTTTAACAAGGTTTTTTTATTAGACATGCTTTTGTTCATAAAATATTTAAAAAAAAAACAGTTTCTCTGTAGAGACTGCTTTCAGAACCGGTGGTAAATTATTGTTCAGTAATAAATACCATGTTGATCCAAAAGTCTTATTGAATGTGCACTTAAGTCTTTTAAAGAAATCATAATAATAATACACAAACTAATTTTTAATACACATTATGAATCAAAATTTGGATCCCAATTGAAAGAAAGATCCTAAATATTTACTTTACATATTACTAAATATTTAATTACCTACCTATCCTTTTATAGTAGGTTGCTTGGAAGATATAACTTTTTAGTTATGGCTTATGAGGCCGTATTCTACATTTAGTTTGTAAATTAAGTAAGTTAGTATAATAAGTAAATTTTCTGACTTTGCTACGTAAAGATTAATTATAATCTAAGTGGGGAGCGTCGGTGTAGTGCACCCCTGCCCGGAGTTGGGCTTTATAGCAAAGTTCCGGGTAGCACTGCATTGGCTATGGGCTGGCGTTACTCTTACCACCAGGAGGAGGAGGACTTACGTCCAGCTCGTCTCCCCTCTTCATATTATAAAAAAAAATCTATTATTCTGTTGAGCCGAATTTAAAAAGAAGCATAGGTATGGTACGCGTCATTTATGCTTAGCGCTGGACGAGAATAGCTACGCATCGGTAGTATCGCGCTCGTAATTGACGTATTGGTGCTCAAAGACAACACGTCTGGGACAACCAATCAACGCTCGCGCACCCGACGATCACGCGCCCACGCACTTATTGCTCGATACCTTATTTTTGGCTAAAGATTCGTGACGCGTACTATACCTAAAGAAAGCTTCAAAAGTTACGGGTTTCTTCAAGAATTGAAACGCGGGCAAATACACGAGACAAAGCTAAGTAAGTTCGAATCAATATTTCATTACAACAAATATACTTTAACAATCTCTATACAGCTTGAAATCTACACAAAGGTCTGTTTGTAAAAAGATTATTTCGTCCTTGAATAATACAATAAAAATAGATTTATCTTTTGCAAGGGTGTTCAGGTAGAAATAATGCTTCTATTCAATGCTCGTAATTCGAGGGGTATTGTAGCTATGGTACTTTTAAATTATTATTAACTAGCCTGTGCCTTTCGATGTACAACTCTCTCTCAATATCGGAGCAGATGGACGAAAAGAATAATCAAGATAGTGAAAACTATTACAATATTTAAATTCAAACTTAAAAGAATTGTGTGGCATTTGTCAGTTGCTATAAAAAACGTGTAAAAAATTGTGAAAATAATGATATTAGATAATTTGTAAGGGCTAAATATACGCCGTTATATTACGATACTCTGAAGTTTTACTTATTGAGAACGTAAGAAAGAGCCATCATGAAGCAAACAATCATTACCTCGGCATCACTACAACTACAACGAAGTCACTCACTGCGACTTATATATCAATCAAAATCAGCCTATGGTTCTCCGCTGCTGGACGTAGGCCTCTCCCAAGGTGCGCAAAAACTGCCGGCCCTCCGCTTTCCCCATCCGCATCTATATTTATACCTACTAATAACCCGGAGAATTTATTTGTATGTTTAAACGCTCAATAATATAGGAACTACTAGTTCGTAGGATAGAAGAATTATCGAAGAAGGCTTTTTCTTTTCTAACTCTTTCATGGGGCAGAGTATACTTTTTTATAATAAGCTTCCTAAGAGCGTCAAGGATCTGACTTATTCCAAGTTTAGAAGTCTTGTTAAAAAATTTCTATACATTAAATGAATATATTGAAGACAAAAACGCATGGAATGATATTTCTTAACGCTCGTGGGACGGTGACCTTTTTCATGTATAAATATTATAATAGTCGAGTTTTTGTTTATATTTACAATTGTATGTTCTTATTTTTTAAAAAGAGCGACTATCAGAGTTTCTTGACGGTTCTTCTCTGTAGAAACTGCCTTCCGAACCGGTGGTAAATGTTTTGTAATACAATGACGATTCAAAAGTGTTATTTTATGTAGCCTAATTGAATAAAGATACTTTTGACTTTTACGCTTAGATCCAAATTTATATATAATTTCAAGGACTTCCATTTGCTAATCTAACGTAAAATTCGAATTCATTAAAGATAACAATATTATTCAATGAAACTATATAGAGCTTGATTATGAATCACGCTTATTTAAATTCGAAACGATTTTTTCATAACCTTCAAACTAGTTCTGTTTTTTTTTAATTTGATAGAAATTTACAAAAAATAAATCGACTTCAAACTAAAATGCAGAAAATATATTGGCTTCACAAGGTAATTAATGCGTATTTTCATTTAGTATATTAGGAATCATTAAATAATACTCATAATTTTTAAGTTGGTACCAAGTATATAAATGCTACAACAATCTATACAATATCGATTGATCTAAACAAAAAGTTATCGTGTTATGATCTTTGTGAGTCGGAGTAATTCTTTCCTATTTAAACATATTATATTTAATTCGTATCACGTTCCTAAAACAAAATTTCCTTGAGAGTAACGAACTCGCATACAAAAAACAACCCTAACTTTCACCCCTCAACCTTTTTTATTTATTTTATCCGTGAACAAGGGTAGCTTTTGGAAGCTGCTTTTGTATGTCATGATGCCAAATTCATTAGAATCCGTTCGTCCATTGATCTATATATATAAAAGAAAGTCGTGTTAGTTACACCATTTATAACTCGATAACGGCTCAACTGATTTGGCTGAAAATTGGTGGGGAAGTAGTTTAGAACCAGGAGAAGGACATAGGATACTTTTTATCCACTTTCCAGTGGAATACATTTTTTATAAACGCGGATGGAGTCGCGGGCAACAGCTAATTTGGAATAAAAAAGCATATATACGGTCGAATTGAGCAACCTCCTCCTTTTTTAACCGACGTCAAACAAGGAAGTTTTCAATTCGTCTGTATGTATATTTTTTTAATTCAGTTAAAAAGCCTGAAGATGTAAAGATAAATTAATTTTCACGGGTAAATAGTAAGAACTTCTTTATGTGAACAAATTTCCTAAACGCACGCGTATTTATTAGACAACCAATATTTAACATTTTGACAACTATGAAACTCCAGATTAAATGGCAAATTCCCATAGAAACTTTTATTATCTATTGAATTTCAACTTTGTGCAGCAGTAATTAGATCTATAATTGTTTCTTAAACGTTTATAGGGCAAATAGAAAAGTGCTGTTTTTATGGGTTTCGCGGCAATTATTCTAATTTTTTCCACCTTTTAAACCTTCCCTAGACTGTCACGATCGTTTTAAGACCAAGATTAGATGAATCCCTTTAGCTGTTTCGTAAATTCATTTTTATATACATAGATTATATATATAGATGAGTAGAACACAATTATATAGATACACACATATACATATATATACATACAAACATATAAACATTAATTTACAGTTTACATAGATTATTATTTAAATTTATAAAAACTACTAAGAATAAAATAAGTATATACATCCTTGCTAATATTATAAAAAGTAGGGATGTTTGTTATGCTGACAAGCAAAAACTACTAGACCGATTATCGTGAAATTTTATACTCATATTCTTGAAGGGTATCAGAATGAACATAGAATGAACATTTTTATTTAAATGATTCAATGCGCAAAGGAAGCTGCAGGTAAAAGCTAGTCCTCATTACATAGTATAAAAAAGCCGACTTCTTCTGTTAGTCTCTATGTAAGTACGCTTACATCTTTTAAATTGCGGAACCGATATTCATGTGGTTTTATTCAACAGGTTTAATTTTTTTCAGGAAAAAGTGTTGTTTATATTATGTACTAGCTGTGCCAGCGACTTCGCCCGCGTAGAAAAGTGACTTTGGGCAGCATATTTGAAATTGCCTAACCCGCGCCAACAACCGTTCAGCAATTTCAACGTGATTCTTTAAATTGCCATAACTTTTTTATTTATCACCCGATTGACATGAATTAAACACTAAATTTTAAGTGAAGCAGTATATCATTGAAAACCCTATCTAGATAGGATAAGCCGTTTCTGAGATTAGCGTGCACAAACAAACAGACAAACAGACAAAAATTTCAAAAATCATTGTTTTGGGTTCTATTGCGTTAATAAAGGTCTCCCATAATATTTTTTCTCATATATCTTCTATGTACAGACAGCGACTCGTTACGTTTTTATTATATGTATAGATAACACATGTGAAACTGTGGCGTAGTTTCAAATATTTCAGCGCACTTAGTGACGGACGTGAAAAGAGACTGCTTTAAACTTATATTGATAAGATTACGATTAATTTTAAGCTACAAGGAAAATCGAGGAATATTTAAATTAGTGGTCATTCGAAAACCTTTCCGCGTTCAAGACTTGAAGCCTTAAGTAAATAATTGATATAAGTTATGTGCGCAGTGGCCTCCCGAAGCCCCGGCGAAACGCATATCTTGTTACCATATCGATTATCGAGTTTACGCAGTAAATTTTAACTGAAACGTATTTCTGTAGAAACTGCCTGCCGATGGTAAATGTTTTGTACAGTGACGATTCAAAAGTGTTACTTTATGTAGCCTAATTGAATATACTTTTGACTTTGACTTTTATAGTTCAAAACCATAATTAATGGTCTCTGAGTTACTTACTATGTATTGAACTAGTTTTTTCATGTGACTTCGATTGCTTTAATAACTGTTATTATGATCGTAAATATATGATAGAAGTTCTAAACAATGTTTTAAAGTACTTTAGTTTTATTTTGTATACTTGGATATAACAAGATTATAAAATAACTATTAAATCATTTCTATATACTAAATGAAAACTTGTACATTACAAAGTACAGTTTTTAATGTACAACCTTTCATTTGATACCCCATTTGAGCACATTTGGAGACATTCGGTTTTTCTTCTCCACATAACTTTTAAGCGGCTCAATCGATTTATCATCAAACATTTCTAAGAACACTCGCCCGTAAAACACATGTAATACGAAAAAAAACTAAATTGAAATCGGTTCATTCGTTCGGAAGCTATGATACCACAGACAGACAGACACGTCAAACTTATAACACCCCTCTTTTTGCGTCGGGGGTTAAAAATAATTTCAAATGAGTCACTTCCTATAATAAAATTATTTTTCATGTTGTGTTCTTAGTTAAGTTATTGATGAACTATCTATGAGATGGCAAAAGGGTATAGAAAGCAACAAAAACTAAATATTACTTTAATAAAAACTTAATATCCAAAGAGACACTTAAATGGCAACTATGGCCATGCTTTAATTAAACACGTTGTAAGTAAAATAAAAAATACCTTATTTTACTTTGAAATAAAACAACAATTTAACATGTAAATAAATTAAGATTTGTACTTAGTCATTCAATAGCATATGTATTTTTTATACGCTGAAGCGAGGAAACGAGCTGGACGTACTCCTGATGTTAAGAGAAACGCCAGCCCATTGCAGTGCAGTGCCCGGAACTTTGCTATAGCCATACTCCGGACAAAGGTGCGCTACACCGACGCTCCCCACTTTGAGTCACAAGATGTTAAGACTCATTAGCCCAGTAATCTCGCTGGCTGCAGTGCCCTTCAGACCGGAGCACAGTGACATTCGCACATTACTGTTCAGGCGGTAGAATGTCTGGCACTGTGGGGGTACACCCAGACGGTCTCCTGCGAGGAAAACCTACCCCCGGTATGAGAAAAGCTCTGTTTAAGTTTGACTATTAACTTTATAAGCTTTTTTATTAATTTCTCATGTTTAAAGGTACTATACACTTCATAGACATATAACCCACAATTAAGAGATCTTTTAAAAACAGGACGATTAATTACAACGAATATTTTAGCAAAATAGTATAGTACGGTACAATCGCGCTCGTAATTGACGTATTGGTGCGAGAAAGACAACAAGACTGGGACAACCAATCAACGCTCGCGCACCCGACGATCACGCGCCCCGCGCCGCTACCTCGATACCTTATTTTTGACTTCTGTGCAGGTTTCGTTCAGCGCTAAAGATTCGTGACGCGTACTATACTATCTTTGGAGGGCAACTGAGTAATAACTGGTTAGATCCTAGTTTTCTAATTAGTTATTATTATGCTGAAGCTAATTGGAACGTGAACTTTGTACTTGTGAACTTTGAGTGCGCGATTGTGCGAAGCGTTGCTGTAATACAGACATTCAACACTAAGCATTGTGCCGCATAATGCTTTAGTCCTATAATTAGAAAACTAGATATATTTAAATAACTATATGACTAGATATATAAGACTAGCTGCGCCCTGCGGTGTTACCCGATTCAATACGTGTATTAAACACTATAAACCTTTCTCATAAATCACTCTGTCTGACAAAACCGCATGAAAATCGGTTGCGCAATTTTTATAATTTAAAAAACCATAGAGACAGAGAGAAAAAAGCAACTTTGTTTTATACTAAGTAAAGTTAAGACATACATATAAGCATTGTTTTAGTTTTTTATTATTTCGATCGTCATGAGGATAAACTCCCGGTACTATTACTACTGGCGAGATTTACGCGGGTAAAACCCTGGTTAGCGCTAGAATCAATATACATAGCAAATCTCATACACAAATAAAGGGTAAAGAGGGTTCATCCGTTTAAATAATACTGCTTAAAAGATTAACCCATTTCAGTTATTATTTAGATTTTGTTTTATATAAGCTCACTAGCTGTTGCCCGCGACTCCGTCCCCCTTTCCCTCTTATAACCCTTTTTTCCAGTTAAAAAGTAGCCTGTTACTCTCCATCTTTCAACTAACTGTATGCCAAAAATCAGGTCGATAGATTGCTTAGCTACGACGTGAAGGAAGGACAAACAAAAAAACACACTTTCACATTTATAATATTAGTATTAATTTAATAGTGAAATTAATATTTATGTGTTGCTAAGTACATTGGATAACTACTAAACCAATTTCAATAAGTTTTTTTTAGAATATGTATGGTAGTTTCACTTCGCCAATAAATTTTCAGCCAAATCAGTTCAGCCGTTCGCTAGGTATAAATAGTGTTACTGAGATAACTTTCGATTACTTTTGATATGTATATGTACTTATTGATATTATTTTTACTTTTTACAGAACTGGATAAAAAGGATCTTCTCCTGGTTCTACCCTTTTTGATCAATTTAGCCAAAGAAGTTCAGTCGTTCTTAAGTTATGAAGTGTATAACTGACACTTCCTTTTTTATATAATAGCTGTACCTCGCGGGGTTACACGCGTAGTTCCCGTTCCCGGGGCAATTCCGGGGTATAAAGTTTCAAGTTAGATCATACTGCACACGGTGTGCAAATTTAATTCATAATCGGTTCAGTAGTTTAGGAGTCAATCGCGGACAAATAATGTGACACGTAATCTATATATAAAAAACAAAGACGGGTTTGTTATACCACTTATAACTCAAGATCAGCTAGACAAATTTTCATGGTTTTTGGTTCTTTTGATTTGTCCCCGCCCCAAATAGCAGAATACATTTTAAAAATAATGAAAACTTTTTATGAGGAGAGCGGGTCAAAGTTTATATGAAAGTCCACGCGGCAAGCTAGTTTATATATATTAAGACTAGCTGTTGCCCGCGACTCCGTCTGCGTAGACTTTCATATAAATTTTGACCCCCCCTTCCACCCTTATAACCCTTTTTTTCCAGTTAAAAAGTAGTTTGGCCGTGAAAGCGTAAAATTATAAAAAGTTTCAACCCCTCGCGCAACCTTTTGGGGGTTGATTTAAAAAGAATGACCAATGTTCTTCCCCAGGCTCTTGACCATCTGTGTACTTTGGTACGATATTTGTATCGTTCTAATCGGTTCAGTAGTTTTAGCGTGATGAAAAGACAGGCAGACAGACAGCGTTACTTTCGCTTTTATAATATTAGTATGGATGTAAAAAATTATCATTTCTTTTTACTTTTTCTAACAAATAATTAAACCTAATTACAGCGAGTTATTTGAAAGTAATATTTGACGCTCAGACGGTATCTAGGCTAGGTCACGACCTCTCGGTAAGGTTAGGACGAAGGACGTATTTATTAGTGATTTTAACTTCAAAATTACTGAACTAACTATACTAATTCTGACTAATTGTAAGTCTATAGGTTTCTTGATGTTTTAGTCACGATAAATCTTTGCTAGTACTAATACTAGGTATTAAATTAGATTACCAATGTATCATAATCATAATCATTACATACAATATAATTAACTTAAAGGAAATTAAACCGACTTCACGATAATACCTATTCAACAAAAAAATAATCATTCAAATTGGTTAATAATTAGTATATCCTATAAATACGTGATAGCGTATAAAAATTTCATCCCCAATTTTCCGCCCGTGGGGGTTGTTTTTTTATTATTAAATTGAAATGGCCGAAAAAAGATTTGTTCAAATCGGTTCATATTAGGCGGAGTTATCGCCAAACAAACAGAAAAAAAAACATACGGGTCGAATTGAGAACCTCCTCCTTTTTTTTAAGTCGGTTGAAAACGTACCCACTATGTATGAAAGATGTATTCTAATTAGAATTGGATTATAATTTTTAGATTGCTGCCTCTTATAATACAAGATGTCCTACAGTCCTACCTTAAGAGGCAGAGCTCAAACTTTTGGCATTTTACAGAACCATATTCTTAAAATAGCGGCGTGTTATTTTTTTCTACTCATGTAACATGTCTGTAACATTTTTAGACAAAAAAATAAAAAAAAGTATTTAAGCATACTAAAATGTAATGTAAATGTATCTAAATATGTAGGTGTTAACAGCACGTTCTTAAATTTAATGATACGTAAACAAGCAATGTATACGTATCATCAAATATAAGAAATTTACCCTATATATGTCAAAAAAATTAAATTTACGAAACACATAAAACTTTATTTATATTAGTAGAGAAAATTGTCTAGGTTGAAATGGCTACACTTTACGTTAAACCACACTTCTATGTGTTATTATTCCATTGGTAACACTACCGCATTAAACCCACCGTTCCTACGCGTTCACGTAAGCCATGTATATTCTTAGCAAAGAAATAATACGAAGGTAAGTACTAGCTGTACTAGCCCGCGACTCCGTCCGCGTGGACTTTCATATAAACTTTGACCCCCCCCTTCCCCCCTTATAACCCTTTTTTCAGTTATAAAGTATTACCACGTTATATCTTAGGCTCTAGACCGTCTGTGTACCAAATTTTATTACAACACAACAAACACAGTTCCACCGTTTGTGGAACAGTTTTTGTTGCAGCTGCATCTCAAAAAACCATGGCCTGATCCAACCGACTTTTTCGTAGCTGCAGTCCTTAACGATATTTCAGAGTCTTGGTTTACATCTGCTTCCTCTAAAAAAGTTTGACTGCAAATGATTCTAGATATACTATAATGTTCAGACTAGACCATACCAGTTCATCCTAGAGTGTGCGTATTTATATCAGGGTCAACTAGTTTGGCCTAGCCTAAACTGGTTTGTCCTATCGGGCTTAGTACAAATTAGTTTGGACTAGCCCATACTGGTTTATCCTATCGGGTTTAGGACAAATTAGTGTGTACTAGGCTATACTAGTTAATCCTATCGCGTATAGGAAGAACTAGTTTCGCCTAGGCAAAACTGGTTTGTCCTGAAATCGGGTTTGTCCGGTAACATATATATGCTCAGTCTCGAACAAATATCGTAAGCGCAATTCAGAACTCATTGCAAAAGCTTTATATCAAAGCTTAATGTAACATGACTTTAACGGCCAAATACTCATACGCAAATTAAAGTTAAGCACGCCTTAAGACTCGTAATTTTCGCAGAATTGTATGGCGAACTGTCAAATCAGACCGGTTTAAGTTGTACTTAAATTTAAGTTGCGTTTCAATATTCTGGCATAAGACGGTAAGAGAAGCATCGATGAACAAAACTGTTGCTAACAAATTTAATTTAAAAACAAACCTTAACCGTCACCTCGATTACAACAAAAAACTTATTCTTCTTTCATGGTGAAAACGCATTGCTGTTTTACCACAATTTTGCCAATCTCTAGTTTTGTGTAGATAAAATAATTGGAGGGTCGATATTTGGTTGTGGCAATCAGCAACACGCGCTTTCAATACCAAAGACAAACATCAACCTTAAACAGAAATTATTTATGAAGGTATACGTAATTTTTGGCGCGTAAATTGCACTTAAATGACAGCTGTCAAATTAAAAATATTGTTGCCAGAAGCGATTGTCGAAATAACGCGATTATCGTAGATATTTTAAAATATAGTCCAGTCATTTTAGGTATTTTATACCCCAGTCTGGGGAAAAATTCCTAGTGAGCTGAATTTTTGTATACACCTTTATTACGGCGTTATTATGAAGTTGTGAAAAATCGACATCGATATCGTGTCGGCTAAAAAAATTACAGAGGTCAAAAGGTCACGAGAATCAGTTTTTTGCAAATATTTCGCGACCTATTGCTCGGACGTCAATAGAGGTCATTATAAAAATTGTTTCTCATAAAATTGTCTACAAAAAATGTCTCTTATAGTTTTTCTTTAAAATTAACGGTTTTCGGATTATAGTGCTGAGAAAGTGGCGAAGCGACTGTATTGTGACGATGCACTCACCACCTTCGAGGTAGAATACAAGGCGCGTTTTTACATGGTTTCCCCCATATGCATAATCCATGATATATAATGAAAGATTTTTTTAATTAACAGTTAGTAATTTTTAATCAAAATTTTGAAAAATACCAAAAAAAATAATTTTTTGCGAATAATTTTTTTTTATTCATTGTCAATAATTTCCGCTTTACTATCGTTATTGGCTACTGACAAAATATCAAGTGGAGTTATTTCTTGATTTAAATCTACATCTTCAACATTTTCATCATTTGTGTTTAAGCATGACTGGCCACGGCAATGCCCACAAACTTTTGAGCATCTCATTCCAATTTTTTTGCATCTACATTTGCCGCCACA
>JADANM010005719.1:1259802-1287576 GCA_026213755.1 Eurema hecabe
TCGTCAAATGAATCCTTTTCATCGTGTCATGATTACCTAAACTTATTTAGTTTACATAAACGGAAATAAATTTTGTATGAAACAAAGTCGATTAACACTGTCTGTCTGTGTCTTTATATGTTTAGATCCTATAAGCAAAATATTTTTTTTATTACATATCTCATATTTTTTAAATATTGATTGAAAATGAAGAATAATATAACTACATACGGATATTACATTCATTATGTATGTATTCGTGCGTGTCGCGTAGTTAAGATTACCTAGATAATTAAAAATTCATGATTGTACTTTTCAAAGGAAAACTCTTAAATGTGTCATTGCGCATGCGTCAATTTATGTACCGCTCTACTGAAGCTTCATTCACAAACATATTTACGATATATAAAAAAAACTATTTTTTGCAATTAATAGGCTCCAATTTGGAAACCAATCCCAAAATTTTGTGAAAAGCTTTATAAAACTCAACCAGTAAAATATACTGAAGTATGACGTCACTGAGTGACGTAAACGCAAACGTAAAAGCAAACGCAGCGTAGGGCGTCCACCCACAAGGTGGACAGACGACCTTGTCAAGGTCGCCGGAAGACGCTGGATGCAGGTCGCCTCCGACGGGTATTTGTGGAGATCCAAGGGGGAGGCCTATGTCCAGCAGTGGACGTCCAGCGGCTGAGACGACGACGACGACGACGAGTGACGTAACACTTCTTCATAAGTTTGAATTCGAACTAAATTCTCGAATAATTATCGTAAGCGCGATTCAGTTCTCGGCACTTAAGATCATTATAAATAAGTCATGTATTAAAACGGTAATATGCACAGTTACATTATTACCGTATTTCCAATAATGATAGTTATAGATTAGATATCATTACATAGTATAAAACAAACTCGCTTACTTCTGTCTGTCCCTATGTGCTTAAATCTTTTAAACTACGCAACCGATATTCATGCGATTTTTTTAAATACATACAGTGATTCAAGAGGATGATTTATGTGTATAATACATGGTAGTATATATAAAGTATATAAAACTAAAGTGCTTTTAGGTTTATTTAATACTAGTTGTCGCCTGCGACTTCGTGCGCGTTTCCGTCGTATTCCGTAAAAAATCGACTTAAAAACTTAGAAACTTAATTATAACTTAGCGGTACACGTGTTATAGCGAGTCAACCATAAAAGATAGACATATGCTGTCTTCGGATATTTTTTACATAATTTTATGGAGAACATTTTCGTTTTACATATTTTCGGTGTAACTTAAACCATAAAGGTTGTATAGTACGCGTCACAAATCTTTAGCGCTGAACGAAACCTGCGCAGAAGTCAAAAATAAGGTATCGAGTCGTTGGCGCGGCGCGCGGGGCGCGTGATCGTCGGGTGCGCGAGCGTTGATTGGTTGTCCCAGTCGTGTTGTCTATTTCGCACTAATACGTCAATTACGAGCGCGATTCTTCCGATGCGCAGCTATTTTCGTCAATCGCTAAACATAAGTGACGCGTACTATACACGCGACGGAAGCTTAAAAATCGGAGCAACTTCTCCCGTTCTCCCAACATTTTTATTCACTGCTCTGTTCCTTTTGATTGTAGCGTAATGAAGAGTATCCTATTACCTGCTTAGAAGTGTGAAAAATAATTGTACCAGGTTCCATTAAAGTCCGACCAGTAGTTTTTTGTTTCTATAACGGTTATACAAACGGACAGACAGACAGACAGACAAAAACTTTACTTATTGCAATTTCGGCATCACTACCGATCCCTAATAACCCCCTGATAGTTATTTTCGAAATATTCGAAAAATATTATATCTCATACAGAATTTACCTCTCCACAGATTTATTATAAGTATAGAAAACTTATCGATACTGACAAACAGCTTAAACTAATTGCCATAACTGAAAAAAAAATTCTAACATTGCAAGGAGTCTTACAAATCATACTATAACATACAGATAGTAGATCTAGGTCGTCTATAATCTGAGCTAAACATACCTTTCTTTCGGCCTACATTGTACGTCCCACTCTGTGCGATCCGTTGACATATCACATCAAACATATTTGGCGGTATATTTTATCTACTAGCTGTGCCCCGGGCATTTACCCGCGTAGTTCCCGTTCCCGGAGCAATAACGGGGTGTAAAGTATCATATGTTTTAAACCAGGGCATCACGGATCTACATCCCAAATTTCAACTAAATCCATCCAGCAGTTTTTGCGCCAAAGAGAAATAAACATAAGTCCATCCATTCTCACAAACTTTCACGTTTATAATATTAGTAGGTTATTAAACAAATAATTACTCGCCCTGTTTATGATTAATTAATCAATTATTTGATAAAGAAAGAAACATCCAATCAAAAACATAAATGTGAAATTAGAGCCAAGTTCAATATAATGATAAATGTCTTGGTTGTTTGTTGACTTCAACGACAAAAGAAATGAGATCTAAATGAGTGCCAAGTTCAATGGTCAGTCCTTAAAATTAATTTCTTAAACATTTCTTTATTTCTTAAACACATCTTCTCTTAACATATGATAATGTATTGTGGCGTAAGGTCTGTAAGTGGCTCGAAATGGTTCGTGTAATATAACAGTTCTGTTTTTTGAACTTGGCTTGGATTACGCACCACGCACAATACCTGAAATTAAAATAAGACAAAAGACAATTTACAATTACACTTAATTTCGGCTATAGCGACGGCGGAGGGACCTCCTTAATGTCGTCGCTATATCCGGAGCTCTCCATATCCGAAATAATAAAAAGCCATGTATTCATTCTTATTTATCCTTCATTTGTTTTATTTCTTTATACACAGGTGTTGGTGAAAAAACGTGTTATAGAGCACTGTTTAAGTTTAGTATTTTGTGAACGCTGTAAGGTGCATTCCATTTCCATAATTGCTTCTACATCTAAATTATTCAAAAGTTTAACTTCGTTCACGTGCAAAGTAGTCCAAATAGTTACTGTTTTAAATTAAAGGTACATTGTTATTATAAATATACCCAATAACACAACCATTACCACATTTTAAATACATGAAAAGTAACACCCTCCTACGAGCGTAAAGAAATATGTTTACCAAGCGTTTTGTCTTCAATATATTCATTTATTGTATAATATGCTTACAATTAGACAATTTTAACAAGACTTCTAAACTCTTTGGAAGCTTGTTACAATATATTTGTAAGGAAAGATATAAGCTCCATGGTTTAACCTACATTATTTCTATTTCTGTAGAAAATCTAGGATGAAAAATATACAGGGCCTAATCTACTAGTTCAATTTCAGGCAAATCCATTCCTAAGTAAAATTTTACTGGCGTTATACATACAAACTTTCGGTGGGAGCTGGAGTGAGAAGGCCGAGGCGCCGCTGCAGAAATTACATCGTGACCCTGGCTGGCAACACCTGAAGCTCAACTCCGAACACAATCGATGTTGATTTTCATTATTTCGATACAGTTTTTGAGCAACTTCGAATTAATATAAAAACTTTTTTGTTTCTGTTTCGATAACATTCCGATAAACTGATGTGCGATTCTTTATTAGAGTATATTTAGTCTCATAGCTCGGTTAGCAGTATCTAAAATTTTCGATATCGACGACGATTGCATTCCGAGTAGCTACTCTGGACGAGACTGACGGCGGACAGGTGTAATGTCCTATGTAATGTCCTATAGAATCCTATGTCCTATGGAAACCTATGTCCAATTATGGGCTCCGGTACACAATAACATATCAAAAATGTAATTATTGTAACTATGTATGACTTTAAAATATTTTTGTGGAACTGGATATAAACGGCTATATTATTATTATTATTATTATACATACAAACTTTCACATTCATAATATTATCAGGACTAGTAGAATAACAAAATCGAGTCAATTTTGTTGTTAATAGATAAAACGGACTAAAAATAAAATCATCTCATTATTTTATTGTTTTTTAAATAAAATGTTGAAACTTAAGATCGGGCGATCGATTTTCATGAATTCTAGCTTTCGAAAGTTCTTAACCTACACGTATTTGTCGTTTCTTATTTTAAGTTAAAGTAATTCATTGTTACTAACACAGTTACTAATCATTTTTTATGGGCTAGTGTTTTATTAAAGCCTGAAATAAACGTATTTTATTTATTTTTTTATTTATTTTATAATTTCAAAAATTGTTGGTAGAAACTAGCGATCGAACAAAAAAATTCGTTGTTAGGTTTAAAAAAACTAGCCAAGACAGACCTTACGCTACAATGCATTATCCTACGTTATATGAAGATATGATATGTTACACTGTTACTTATAAATAAATTTCAGGACTGACCATTGAACTTGGCACCCATTTAGATCTCAGTTTTGTCGTTGAAGACAACAACCAAGACATTTATCATGATATTGAACTTGGATCTCATTTCACATTTTTGTTCTTGATTGGATATTATATTAAATAGACATTTACGCGCAATCGTCAAAACTAACTGTCTCGTTTTTTTTTAACACAAAGTTTGGTTGTGAATTCAAAATTTACAAATTTAATATATTTTCAAAAAGTTATAAATAATTTAATTTATTTTTAAATACATACATTAATTAAAAGAATATGTGACGTCACATTGGGAGGGGGGCTTTTATTAAAATGTGACAACCTGTGAACGGACCCCAGGACGGACGTACTTTATGGATGGCCCCTTACTATCGTTTTGACTTGTATGTACTATGTATTAATATGTATGTGTAGACTGAATTTTCCCAGCATATAATAATACATACTCAATGGTTTTTAGTTAAGCGTTCCCTTATAGTAGTTTTATGATGATACTATTTCCGATTTTCTTTTAGTCTAAACATAACTATGAAATTTGGTATTATGAAAAAAAGCTTACTTATCGCCGATCTGAATAATGTTGCGTAATACCATGATGACTCAAGTGTTACTAGATATATGTAGCCAAAAATAGCCACATTGATATACCTATTTAAGTTTAAAATTCGCCACTTACGAGGATAAAATATATTTAGTCACTTTAAAAGGATTTCATAGATAAGAGAACATGTAGGTACCACCAATTTTGAGTTATGTCATTGTACATGATTGTTGAGTCTTTGAGACATTGTTGAGTCTTGTGATTGTACTAACTTGAAATTATTATTTATTGGACTATTGAATATGTTACATAAAAATATAATCATTTCAAAGCATTAATAACTCTTAAATGATTGATATTCGCTAACTAATAACATTCAATATTTTATTCGTGCCGAGAAACTTTTGTAAACTTGAAGGGAAAGGGACCTTGAAAGTAATTTCCAACAAAATTCGGATTAAACTTTTCTTTCGATCTTTGATGTTATTTATGTTATTCCCGGACTTAATCTACCAGCACTTAATTTCAAAAAAACAGTAATTTTTGCCTGAAAGAGTAAGAAACACGTACACATCTAAAATAAAAAGTTTGAGAAACTTATTATTTTAGATTCAGATCTACTCTGTCAAGAGCGACACGTCGAAGATCTACTAGCTATTCTGACGCGACCTCATCAGACTGTACCTATTCTACCCGTTACCTTATACCTTGCACCTACCCTTTTTTTACGTAAAAACCATAATAACTAAAAAGGAAGTATGGAAAACGATTCAGCTATTATCGAGGTATGCATTTAAAACATTTAGCGATAATACAAGGTGACAGATTTAACAAACTATTAAAATTAAAACATATTGCTAAACTGTACGAATAATTGATTTAAATTGTAATAAAATAACTGAAAATGTTTAATATATATTTATGTAAAAAATGATGACTTTGATCCGAGACAGTATAAAAAAAAAATTTAACGATTTATTTTTATAATATAGATAGTTAAGATGTTATGTTTTAAAAGACACAAATTAAGCACTAAAAATGTTTTTTTCTTAAGTAAATAAAATAAGCTAAGAAATTGCCATTTAAGTATTACGTACACATCTACGTCAATAGCCCTTATTTACTTAAAGATAACGCAATGACATTACTTTAACTTACTTGGTTCAAAATATTTAACAACTTCCCTACTTTTGTTAAAAATACTACTAAAATTATGTCGATTTTGATTGGTACATATCTTGGGAAGGTTTTTAAGGTATTATTTTTCTTAAGTAAGAGAAGACAAGTTATTTATCCATACAATAACATTTTGAAAATAATATTACATATACTCGTAGTATAACTACGTTACGGGTTTTATGTTCATCGCAAAATATATAGGCAAATTATATCCCTATTCCTTTTTTATAGTGGGGAAATCCTCGTAGGATACCCATGGACCTCGGGGAAGGACCACGGGTTATGTCGGACTTCTACCGACCAAAACCCCACTGTTAATCTTTCTGCTGCAGGGATCGTATATCCCTACTAGCAAAAAATATCCGTGGGAGAGTGTATCTGTGTGAGATTTCTCTTAGTGTTAGAAGGAAAGTAAAAAATAACTTATTTATCTGTTCATTTCAGCCAATTCAGCTTTCGGTCTACAAGAGATAGCTTTTTTGTCTACAACTTTTAAACATATTCAATGCTATTATTACGCACCGAATTAATTAAAAATATATAAAATATTCGCAAATATACGTAGACAAAAGAATTTTAATTTTTTTTAATTATGAAGTATGGAAAAATATAATAAAGTTAATCAAAGCGACAACATGCAAATATAGTTTTAAAAATTTATCATGCCAAAAATATAAATACCTAGTGATTAAGGATAAGTAAAAAAGTATCGTTGCAAAATGAAAACATAAAACTTTCTCACGTTCTTAATGCTGATTTTTTTTAATTTTATAACATATTTACTTAAGTTGATTATTTTATAATTAAGAAAAAATACAATAATACGTAGGTATATAAAAACTCATTTCACCTGCATTTGAAACGAATGATAAAAACTGAAGTTGTCTACAATATCTGTTAAACACAAATTATTATAGGTAGTTACATTTTATTTAAGTGCAACAGAAAACGAATCAATACAGCAAACGCCTTCGAATAGGTATAATATTTTAATAGATTCTCGTTAGGTTATCTTTCTTGGGTTAATAATTGCAGATCCAATATTATATTAGCATTTAAATACCGTTCCTACACGCTCCACAGACAACAAAAAGACTCCCACGACTGCTCGCAACCCTAAATACTACTTATATTTACAGTTAGCTATACATAAACGTTTTAAACGAATTACAATAGGCACTGAAATCGTACGACCTTGGTCGTAAATTACGTCCATATAATCATTTATCTAATTACGTAACCATACCGTAAATGCTATATTATTGATTCATAACAACTAGCACGCGTTAAACGGAACTTTGCTAACTTTAAAAACATTCCGAGACCGTATTTAATCGCAAATAACTAACCTAATTCAATAATAAAAGTTGATAACCTAAAAATTGTCAAAGGGGAACGTTGAATATGTACTGAAAGCAACGTCGAAGCGCTAAGCGGGCGCAGTAGGATAGAAAAGTTGTTTTGAACAAAGAAGTGTGGTCGAGTCGAAACTCGAAAATAAAATGTCTTCGTGAGGCCCAGAATGGAGCGGATGTTATATAGCTACGTAGATAAAACCTTCCGCCGATCGCAGCGCCCCTGCCGGCGACTGAACGAAACTTACTTCATGCCGCGTACCCTGGGCGAGTCGAGTTGCGACGGCAGAAATACAATATATCTATCTATTTATTTTTTATATATTTTACACAACTTTTAATTGTTCATTTTAAAGTAATTGTTATGTATAAGCTTTCACATAACTGTACTATGTACTGTTGTATGATTGAAATTAGTCATGCTTTTTGGTAATATATGTAATGATTTCGTAATAATTACTTAATTAGCATCCTAATTGCTGTCGTTTACAAAATACGTATGAATAATTATTAATCACGTATTTATTTGGTCAAAATACAATTTAGTCGTCACTTTGTAACGTTGATCTTTAATTAATTATGTACTGGCAACAAATGTTTAGTATAAATATTGATGCAGTGTGTTATTTAAGGTACTATTACAACTTTATTTACAAAATTATATTGTTTTATATTTTAATAATCTTGAACCTATGTCTCTTTATCTTTATTATATACTTATTTAAGTGGGTAATGTACACAGTAAAACAAATTTGAGCTTTAAACTATTTATTATACCAAATTTATTCTATAAATTGTTCTACTTCAAAATCCCTTTGAATATGCCCATTTTAGTAAATCATTAACAAAGTCACCCTTGACTTCGATGAATTTACCTAACTCGTGAACTCTCGTTTCAACGTAACGATTGTTTTTAGTTTTCAAGTATTCTTTAATAAGGTCGTTCATGAGCCAAATGTCACCCTCGATCTTTTTGATTTTCGAAATCTTTCGCATTCCCCTAAATGTGATGTCTAAGTATATTGGAACTTCATGATTTCTCGTTCTTTGAATGAAGTAGGGTAAATTTTTAGCTTCTTCTTTAGGAGGAATCCATCCGGAAGGATATGACTCTTTCGGCGTTACTTGAGGAATGCTTTCGAACGGAAGAAGTCTTTCTACATATTTCCATTCTGGTGGGTTTTTTACTATTTCGAAATCGTATTGCTCTTTTACTCTTTCAACAAACGGGGAATGTGCATAATTCGAATATTTTCTTGACGACAGTACCTGTAACAATAAAAAATTACCAATTACTAAACAAAATATAATCACGTGTTATTTTAAGGTTATGTATTTTGTATCGAAAACAATTTCTTCAATACATTATATTATTAAAGGAATTAAAAATAACAAGAAAAATATTAATAATCAAAAAACCTGAAAAATTACATTTCGCAATACAACAGAGAAACTTGTTTTTAGGGGTGTACAGCCATAGTCTGTCACATGTCGCGGCCAAAGCGACATTATATCACGACGCGGGTGAAAATAATTAAATAATTACCGATATTGACTTCGGGGCAACTTTTGCACCTAAATCTGCAGTGTTGTTCAGGATCAACCCGGTTTTTCCAACAAAAAATCGTGCAAACGCGCACTGTGAACGCCACACGGTCGCCATTTTGAATAGCGAATAGAGCGCTGAGCGATTGCTTGCTACAAGAGCAATAAGAACTATATTATTCGTTTCGAAGGAAACATTATGGCGGACGCCTGCAGACATTTGGGCTTTTCAAAAATCGTTTTCTAAGTTTATTTGCGTGTTTTTATTGAACTTTTTCGCATATTATGGTGCATTGAGTGTCTAATTGACTTTTTATTGTGGTTTTTGACAGTTTGGTTGGATAAAGTGTGAGTATTTAGTGAGTACATAACGGAGGTGCGCCACGGGTAGGGAAATGATTTGGTGCTTTCTGTCTCTTGGCCGACGCACACGCAGCGCACAGCTGTACTCTGTAGGTGGCGTTGCGGGCATACGACCACCAAAACATGAGATTTTCATGACTTTTCCGAACATTATTTTTGCGTTTCTGACGTATTTGTCGTAAATATTATTGAATATTTAGTATATATAAAGCTTAGTGTTTCGTTTTATTGCGTTAATAAGAAGTATTATAAAAGAAAAATATGTCATAATTGTGCGCGAACTTGGCAATCGTAATGCATCGCTTTTGTTTATCACGTATCATAAGCACCTCTTTTGAATGATTTACGTAAGTTATTATTTAATTATCAAGTCTTAAAACGTAAATAGTTCGAAGAATAACAAACTTTTTTTGGAAAACAACAACAATTCATCGTTATATTAAGATTATTAAGTTGACAAAGTCAAGAATAATACAACGATGTCGATTTTACTAATTATTTTATTTTATTAATTTCAGATTTCGTAAGAATACAACAGAAGTAGAAAACAATGTTTAAATGACGTCACAAGAGAAGATATTACTACTTGAAAGAGCTTATTCTTCAAACAATTATAGAAGCAGTGAATTCTGTGTTATAGAAAGATTAATTTATATTTTATAAATTATACTTGTAAATAAAAGTAAACAATACAAAAACAGGAAGAGTTCTACTTACATTCAACTTGTTTACTGTTGATTTTACTTTGAATCAAGACTTAAAGTTAGCTCTAATACAAGTGTTAACTAATAACAACCTAATGTCGGAAGTACAGAGCAAATCTTTATCTAACATTCCAACATGAAAACTAAACAGCTTAAGGAAGAGTCAGACAAGAGTATAGATGAGGAAGCTGTAGTGGAACCAAAGACTCGGGCTCGCAAGAAGGCTTCTGACTTGGAAGAGGAAAAAACTAAAACCAGCCAAGATGAACCGAAGGCCCCTCAGGAACCTAAGAAGCCAGCGGCCAAACCGAGAGCAGTAATCAAGAAGAAACCACTAGGCATCCGCAAAACAAAGAATTTGAGAGGCAAAAAGGTAGCAATAGCAAAGAAAAATGTAATGAAACAAGGGGCAACCCGGGGGAGAAAGCCTGCAGTTAAGAAACAGGATATTTCTCAAGATAAGGAAGCCGTCCCATTGATACCTGCCTCTGAGATTAAAAAGGAGCCTGTTGATGATACTACACCTAATTCTAGATCTTCTAGCCCGAAAACAACTGGAAGAAGATCAAGATTAAGTTCAGATATGGTCATGATGAAGTCTGTGCTAGGGGACTCCCCCACTATCATTCTAGGACCCCGCACCAGCCCATATTCAATGCGCTCCGAAAGGAGTAATAGTCCTTCTATGTTTGAAGGCAAAAACCTTAGGAGTGGTAAACCAAGAAAGGCCAAGAACATTCTTTTAAATGAAGTTGTCATAAAGGAACAGAAGAAGAGGAGAAGGCTGCTGTCAGATTCTAAACCTGAGGCTCCGGACACTTCAGAAGATTGTAAAAAACTTAAAAGGGGACGCTCCTGCTCCAGAGATGGCAGCGAGATATCAAAATGCTCAGACATCACAGAGTCAGACATTAGTCTCAATGAAACGCTTAATGATACTGAGAGTAAGGAGCTCAACAAACAAGTAGACAAACCTAAGACTGAACTAGATGTAGATATTGATACTAATGTACAGATCTCGACTATTGGAAAAGTGCCTTCCCTAAATGTTGACTCCAAAACAGAAACCAAACCTGACTCTGAACCTAGTTCCATAGGAAAGGAAAAGAGACGATTGAGCTTAAAAAGAAGTACTTCATTAGATTCCGACAACAATAATAGTAATAGGATTAAGATTAACAATTTAAATTCATCAGACATTGAACTCAAATTGTTTGAGACTGAAAATGATACGCTTTTAGAGGAACGTAGTAGTATATTAAATTGTATGTCAAAGACGTTTAATTCAAAGGAAGTTTCAAAGAATATAAGGAAGGCTCGCCGGGGCAAGAAGGCGGCGGCGGCGCCCAGATCGGCTACTAACCAAAACTGTAAAAATGGCACCTTAGCTAATGACTTAGCCGACGATAAGCCAGACACTGTTGATAGTTTAACAAAGGAAATAAATGATCTCATTAACAACTTAGATCAAAACATTGACTGCGATCAAGATCTGCCGACCGAATCTAGTACCACCGCAGCGGATCCGATGCAATCTAAATCGGTTCGCCAATTCTATGGGCCTTCGAAACCTCTTGGGGATAACAATAGTATTGTAGCCCCAGACACCCCTGTTAAAGACAAAGAACCCAGCATGCAGATAGCAAATGAAAGTACACCCTCAAAGAATGATGACAGTGAAAATATAAGACTGCATTATGAAGAAGATTCGGCTGAGAAGTCTACGGATCAGAATAGGCAAGAGGTTACTTACAAACGAACCACCATAGCTAGTATAGACAAATTGATGGACAGGCTTAAGGAGTTTGAGGAATTTGATAAAAGAAGGCAACGGCAAGAATCAGAGTCTAAGTCAAGTGACAGTAAATCAGTTATGGTCACAAATGATGTGGTCCTAATACCCAAATCCGGAGCTGATATTAAACCATTAAAGGATATGCAACCCGCAAAATCTCCTGAAAAAGTTATTGAAAAAGAAAATGTATTGAGCTGTTTTGAAAACAATTCTGCTATTTCCATAGTAAAGAGGGATCAAGTTCGACGCTCTATTGATGTGGAGCTTCCAAATTTTGTCACTTTAATTAAGAGGAACAGTGTGAGCGCCCGCAAGGAATCCACAAGTTCAAATCATTCGAGAGAATCCGATGCAATTAGTATATTCGAGAAGTCTCTAGGCAAGGATGTCACGCTGACGGAAATAAGGAAATCCGTCGACAGACCGAGCTCTACGTCACAGATTGACTTGCATACATTCGCAACTTTACAGCCTAACAATCTCACGCAGACAATAGGAGGCGTCGTATTAGACTCCAGTCAAATATCTATTACGCCACGCAGCGTAGAGGCGAAACTTAACAGCAACGATGTGCAAATAACCAAGCGTAATTCAAGGGATTCCCTATCCCGAAAATCGTCTAACTCAGGCACCGAATTTGATGACAAAATGGCTACAATAGAAAAGATTGTGTCTCCTCAACATAAAATCAAATCACCGGAAATTTCCATAACACCAACTCCTGTAGCTGTGAAGTCTCCTGAATCACAGCCTGTAGAAACAGAAGCTCTCGCGCCGCCCTTGGAAGATGTAAAAACCGTTCCCGAAGATACAAATGCACTACAAAGTGCTACTAAACTCGAGTCAGCCGATACTACTCACGTTGAGGATAAAGCTGAAATAATAAAAGAAGCAAAACAAGAAGTGACTGAGGAGAAACCTAAAACAGACGTAGACGAAAAAATGGAAATAGAAACTTCAAAAGACAATGAAACTGACGTTAAAAAAGAGGAAGCTACCGAAGTGAAAGTGGACGAGAAAGCTAAGACTCCTAGAATTAAGTCTGCGCGGAACTCTACAGAGATTCAAGCTGGACCGAGCAACATGTTCCACGAGACGCCTGAAAGTCAAAAGCGTAAAGAAAACGTGTTAAGAACGCTAGGCCTATTAACTCATAAGGCAGCCAACGAAGCTAAGATTAAGAAATTAAAAGAAAAAGAGTTGATTTACGGGCATAACTATAACATAATGGGGAAGGGAAAAGCATCTAAGTCCGACTATACTGGGACGCTGAAGACAGTGATCAAGTTGAATAGAGGGAATGGTGATAAGAAGAAACATAGGAGCTCGTTGAAGATGACTTTTCAGAAGAGCAAGAATCGCGGTAAACCTCCCATGGAGATCGGAGAGGCTGGCACCGAAGATGACGCGTACTACACCATTGAACGACGCGAGGTGAGGTTTCTTTTATTTACAGTAATTATTTATGATATATGTTTGTTGATCGCATTGACGCAAAAACTACTGAAACGTATTTGACGAAAGTTTGGTATGCCGGTAGGACAGGATAGGATTATTTTGAATCTGATTAATACAATCCGATAAAACTATGGGGCGCCACTACTAATACTTCTGTATATGTAAAAGTGGACATTTTTTATTATTTTACTCAAAAACTACTCAGTGTTTTTAGCTACAGTTTAACATGATGATAAATTACTTTTTACATTAACACACTTAATACTTTTTAACCGAGTATTAAGCTCGTATGACGTAATAAAAATACACGAGTAAAGGCGCGGGGTAGGACTAGTCTATACATTACCTGTGTGCTCTGATAGTTATGCCAGTAGACGTATTAGTAATTTCGTAAGTAAACCTAACTTAAGTTGAAATAGTTTATGTGAAACCACGTGAGCTTAAAGCTCTCAAAAGCTTCTATAAGGTGGTCTTATATAAAGCGAATAATATGCCTTCAGTTTTAGGTTTTATATTTATTTATAACTATTTACTTATTTAGTAATAACTATCTTTTGCTTTCATTTATAGTCATTTAAAGAACTTAAAATATTTTAAAATCAGAAACTATAATATGAAATTATTAATTCGAAATAAATAAAAAAAACATTTTGATTATCTTTTACTATGATAGTTTAATATTTCATATCCAGTTTATTTACATTATATGTATACAAACAGCACTTACAATTTAATCCACTTATTCTATAACACAACTTATACAGTACTAGCTTTTACTTTTTTTCTAAATATTACGTCGAACAATTATTAATTTTTTTTCTGTTGATGTTATGTTTAAATTGCCATTATGAAATCAATAAACTTTTGCATGATTTGGTTTGTAAAGTCGCTTTATTGACGATAGTTGAACGCTACGACATCATAAGAAAATACTGCCGTCTGTGCATCTTTGTCGCTCGTACCACACTCTCGCTTGCACTTAAAGCCTTAAATGGAATGCCTCAGAGCGAGGTAACGGCGTAGGAGTCATTTTTTTTCGTCCCTACAGCGAATTTTAGGACTTTGTCGTATCAAAAGCTTCATAAATTGAAAATAATATATATTGTTTTTTTTCATCCGCAGGGCGTTGCCGCCGCAGCCACAGATGGTTCGCACAGAAAGTCTCATTACAGTAACAGAAGTAACAACCATGGTGTGTGGATAATCACTCTAACTATTTAATGCTATGTGCTTAACGTTTTTATTGAGTTTTTAAAATCTTGTGTTAGTGAATATAGGTCGAATATTGCAAGCATAAATTTGGACCTATTTATGAGTGTTTGCCCAAGATGAAACTTCGTAGACAAAATTTTTTGCATTTAAATTTGACTGTATGGTGTCATCAACCCTAACTATAAAAGTTAGGGTGAAATTTTAATTAAAGCATAAATGTATATATTTCTTAGATTAAAGTTAAAATTAACGATCTAATTTAAAAATTTGATTAAAGATCTTAGATTAGATTGAAAAAAAATTATTTAAATACATAAAAATGAAATACTTGCAATATTTCATTTCAGGCACCAAACATTATTATATAGTTTATTTCAGTTTAAAACTTTAAAGCTTTTCATACAATATTCCTAAAAAATATCAACTCTCATTTAATAATTATAATTATTATACTAAAACATTAAGCTCATATCATTTTTAAGCATCAGGCTTTTAACAAATTGTATATAATTAATTTACCTTAAAAATATTCTCATCTAATTCAATGTCTAACTGCCAATGAAACCCTGATGCTGCAACTATATTAATTTTAACATATTAAATGCATGATGTATGATCAGGTAAGTCAAAGATTAAGACCTTTAAATGTCTATGTTTACCATGAATATATGTATTACTTTGAATTCATTATATAGGTAATCATTTAAACAAATTAAAACATTTAAAAAACATTTAACTGCAAGTAGTTTTAAGTGTTTAATTTAGTTTAAAATTTTGAAATATTTTGATCTATAATCTAAAAAATACTATCTCGAGAGTGAGTTTTAGGCAATTTTTTCACAATATTCATCTTCACTACAAAATAATTACATTTATAATAATATTATTATCATCGTATATTTTTTTACATTAAATATCTTATGTTATATTAACGCACTTGATTCACACTTATTCATCTGGTAAAGGTTTCTTTATATCATACAATTTTGCACACAACTGAAAAACTTGCCTTTTTTGCATCCGAATTGAAACAGCTTTTGAGCTTTTGACAGACAGAAGGTAACTTCTTCTGAACCAAAGGATCATTGACTAGCGGTTAAGCCCTAATATTTCGTTGAGTATTTGTATATATACATATATACTGTATCGAGAAAATATCATAAGTGTGATTCAGATCTCGACAAAGTATTAAAAACGAGAGTGAACTTGTTTTTCTGGGCGAGCATGTTATCTTCAGACGACCTGTGGTCAAGCTCTCGCCTATCAAAGTTAAAAAAATAGTAGCGTTTCATTACAGCCATTAA
This sequence comes from Eurema hecabe, assembly GCA_026213755.1. Lineage (NCBI taxonomy): Eukaryota > Metazoa > Arthropoda > Insecta > Lepidoptera > Pieridae > Terias > Terias hecabe. Next base: position 1,275,582 of record JADANM010005719.1, read on the forward strand.
AGATATCTTACTGAATTAGATTCAGCATTACGCTGTTAAAATGTTAACCTCATGACCAAACCTGTATGTAAACAATAGAAAAGCTACATATACTCATATATTTGCAAATCCAATATAATATAATTTCTGCCACATATTATAATGATACATAAACAAAATATGTAACATCAAAATGTCTTAAATAATTAAATCATTCTCCCCAAACAGACGCGGAAGCTGCTCCTGAACCGGAACCGAAAGAGACCCTCAACCTGGTTATACCGGAGAAGGCGTCCTCCTTCAGCATCCACCCGGGCAGGCTGTGCATGGACCAGTGCTTCTACTGCGGGGGGAAATTTGGCCTCTTCGATACGCCTTGCCATATCGCCCAGATGAAGAGTACTGAACGCCAGAAGAAAGTACTCGACAGTAAGTAGCCTATTACTTAGAACAGTCTCAGTAGTCAGAAAAATTTCCTTCTCGGAAAAGTCTCTTGTCCAGGAAGGAATAATACGACATATTGTTCCTAATTTATATAAATAAATATTTTATAAAAGGTGTTACAAAATAGGCAGGAGTTTCTAAGAGTCTTCTACCATGTCTCGTGAAAAAAGCAACATTGAACTACTTTATTATTCAATTGTCCTATAAATATGAACCTCAAGATCCCAACCACAGAGTATAAAGCACGCTTCCACACTCCACAGACGAAGAGAAGTTGACCATAGACAGTTGTCTGTGCGACGCGTGCTACCGGCACGTGGACCGGCGCGCCAACTGCCCGTCCTACCGCAAGCGGCCGCTCGCCAAGCCTTTAGATCTGCCGCAACCGACTTCGCCTCCTAACCCAGCGTGAGTCTTAAGAAATACCTTATGGGCTTCTAGGGTAGGGTTTCTTTAACCCAGTTGCAGACCTGCCTAAGACAGCTATGTGGACAGATAGAGTTCCAATTTTAATAGTGCTTATGGTTTCTATGCCTAAACTAACCAGCGAGTAGCACAAATGTATTCTGTTTATCCTGGTAGATCTATTGATGAAATGTCCACACTATATTTTGTAGTATTGTTACATACTTGTACCCATATAGATATATTTCAAGCCATTTTATTCAGAATAGAAATGTGTACCCATATACCAAATAAAAAATCAGAAAAACACTGTAGCTAAGCTAATATTGCTTTGGGACTTATTCATTATTTCATATCTGCTACAGGCGTGAAAAACCAGCCAGTCCCGAAGAAGAGAGCGAAGAAGAGTTGGCACCAGGTAGACTGGCAGCATGCCATACGAGCGGCTGCGGGGCGCCGGCTGACCACTCCATCCGCCGCAAGTGGCTCATCAAGATGCGTTCCAGTGTCAGCAAACTGGTGAGTTACTGGGGACAACAATAGCGAACTTATCAATAGTTTGTTTTTATAAAGTGGATTGACCTTTAGAAAGGGCCAGTCTTCTGTTTTCAGCTATGTAGTGCGGTATGCCTTTCCTACTTCCTACATAGCTATGGGACAGTGTATATACAAAAATAGTTTTTCTCACTTAAATCAATAAACAGTAAAAATTGTTATCATTGAAATCAAGAGTGATTTTTTTTCATTTTATAAGAAAACATTGAACTTAATAGCCACTAAATTTCTTACTACCTCGTTCATAGCAAAAGAAGATTGTTTATTTTTATTTTCAGTTAAAACTAGAAGGGGATTATCCCGGTCTTCATACAATACCGTTGTGTGGGGAGCACTACCGCACCCTCACACCACTCATGGCTTGTGTGTTGTGTCAACGGAGACTCACCAAACATCATAATTTACATTTCATTCACCATGTAAGTTGCTGCTATGTATATAGATTTTTGTATTCAGTTATTTTTATACTATCTCAGTAACCTTAAAATAGCATAATAGTCAGATTTGTAATTTATATTTACAATTAATTAACTTATAATTAATTTATAATTACAAATCTCAATCAAAATCTTATTAAAAATTGTCTCATTAAAAAAACAACATATCTTAAAAATTAACATTATTGGAATTCCGGTTATAATTACTTAGACAGTATTAGTGTATTTTTATATCAAAATCACATACAAAAAATTAGCTTTGTATTGATATTTAAAACACGGTCAAACTATTTATATAATGATTATAAAATAACATTCGTATATTACTGAGGTCTATGTATTATATGTATGTATTTACAGGAGATATGTAATTTATTCATTATCTACTTGTGCGTGTAATTAGTGTTCTGAAGTATTATTATTATTAAAGTATGAAAATAAAATTTCAGGGTTACACAGACTTGAATCCACTACTAAAAGAAGCAGGTATCCCGGTGGAGTTTAAAGAGAGGCCGGTTCTATGCAAAGTGTGCCGATATTACTGCAACTTGTTACAACGGCCCGGTCACAATGATAACCATGCACAGGCTTACAGACGCAAGTAAGTGGAATTTGATTATAACCTTTGGTTTCCTACATGCATATACATATTATATATTCATACTTCAATTCCATTCGTAGGTTATTTCCTTGATCTTTTCTATGATTATCTAGTGATGCTTAGCAAAATTGGAAGATAGATGTTTTCCACATTAATTTAACATGCTTACAAATCCATCTTAATAGAATAAGATTACAATTGATTGATTACTTCCTGTAATACAGAAAGTAATTTTTTATTTTATTTACCCCTTCTTCGAATAAACTTAGTAACAACATTTTCAACAACGAATATGATTTACTCAGAAATTAGACAAGTTGAAAAGAACATTAAATAAATATTCATCCATGTACATCTTCACTTACAGATTACTACAAATATACAATGTCGAAATCCCACCCGAATTGGAGCAACAAACAGAAGACAATACAGCCCTAGAAGACTGTAATAATAGTGCAAATAAACAAAAGAAAAAGACCAAAATAAAGACCAAGCAACGGAAGTCCACAGAACCCGAGAAAGACAGTGAATCCTCTGAAAGGACCACGGAAAGCTCTCCAGAAAAAGAGAAGTTAAAAGAAGAGATTCTAGAAGCTTCCAGTAATCAACCTCTAGAAGAAGATATAGAGAGTCTGATCTCTTCTAATAAAATACCAGTACCAGGTGCAAAGCCAATGGATGGTGTTCATAGTGACTCAGAAATGGATATGATGAGTGATGAAATACCCCTTCTACCGCTTGATAAACAGACAGAACTCAGATATCTACTCCAAAAACAGAATAACCCGGCACAATTCCAACACAAGGCCAACTTAACACAGAAGAACAAAAATATTCTCAAAGTGCAAAATGTTGGCATTCAAAAGATTAGTACGCAAAGTAAGATTAATGAGAAGAACGCCAAAAGAATACAGAAAATTGGACAGATTGTAGCGCATAAGGATAAACCAGCCAGAAAGGAAGGTGAGTTGGAAATATTTGATCCTGAAAGACCTAAAGAAACTCTTTACAAGAACATATCTCTGAACGATGAGTGTACAATAGAAACTATACCGAACAAGAAACCAGCTGATATAAATACTTTAAAGAACAAATGGCAGTTATCGGAAAGCTTTAGCCAAGTTAAGAAGAACTTGAGTGAACTATCAAAGAAATTAGACAAGGATCCAAAGAAAACTTCAGATTCCAAATATTCGAATCCAGTTAAACGGTTAGAAACTAACCCTTCTATCTCCGTACGAGAACTGTTCCCTGGGGAGGAAGAAATGAATCTTCAATGTAATATAGAGTTTAGTAGTGTTAAAGGAGTGACTCCTGAAGGTTGGGAGAAATGCAATTCGGTTATTCAATACGATTTGGAAACTAAAAAGCTATGGAATGAACTGCAGAGACCATATGGGAATCAATCCAGCTTTTTAAGGCATCTGATTCTGTTGGAAAAGTATTTCAGGAGCGGGGACTTGGTATTATCGCATAACGCAACACCTCATGCGGCGAATTACAGTACATCTGTGCAAAGCAGGCTCAAAGCATACGACAATGTAGCTATAGAACCTCCAAAACCTTCAAGCTTGATTGAGTTTAGGAAGAAACCGTCAATGAACGGTAAAAGCTTGCTAAAGTCCAGTCAGAATTCAGAAACGAAAAAGTTTATGCCTCCGCCTGAGTTTGCCAAACCGAAGCCTAAAGAGAAGGCGAAAACAAAGCAATTGCCACCAGAATTAATTGCTATAAACACACCCAATGCTCAAGGCAGGAAGGCAATTCAAAATGTATTGCACAATATTCAGCAATTAGTTAAAGGAGTTTCTGCATCAGATCCTACTGAAGTGGCAGCGGCGCCTTTACCCAAGGAAAAAGAGAAGAAAGACTCGAAAGGAGAGGGGAAAGAGAAGAAAGACTCGCCTGCGCCCAAAGAGAAAGAGAAGAAAGAAGGGAAGGGTACCCCTAAGAAGCAGAAAGGTGGTTGGCGGCCGACTTTGATGCCTATTACACAGGTAAATAAATTCTTCCTTCAAATTATAAATTTAAACATGAATGAAGTAATAAAAGCTATTTTTGTACAGTTATTAATTGTAATGTAAATGTTCATTTATAATACATATTATATTTTCGGACGCAGGTTGAATATTTTATTTGATAGTGTTCAATAAAATCTTATATGTTATTTACTACAAATATTTTATTAATATTTCAGGAGAACCTCGCGAAGATCGCTCGGGAGCCTCTCAAAACTGCAGTGGACGGCCACAGCTTACCAAGCCTTGTCCAAGTGCTGTCAGCCGGCAACCGATACCACATCACATTCGAGGACTACAATAAGATGTGCCTCATCCGCAAAGAGAGGCAGCAACGCCTCCAGGAAAAGGAAGCCAAAACCAAACGACCCTCCGAAGAAACCACCGTCGTCACAGAAATACAAACCTCCGCGATGCTCGGCAACGGAGGCACTGTAGTACAAAACATCACCACAGACAAGGAAGACAAGAAAGAATTTAGCGAACTGCAGATAGGAGCCAACGCTGCGACGATACTAAAAAACGTCGGGTTGAAGAACATCACTATCGCCCCCATACCACCGAAAACCTCGACGATGACGTCACAAACCCTATCCCTAGTGACGTCACCGTCTATTCTCTCCACACCAATCAAAATGCCAATTCTAACAGCGGTTCCTATAACTACAGACTCGATACAGAACAGTGCTGTAGTAACGAGTTCTATAGTGATGCCCAAAATACCCAAATCGCTGACAGTTATACCGCAAACCGTGGTAGCGAACCAGGTGGTTTCGGTTGTGACCACGGCCCCGTCGCAAACCGAGCCGAGGCCATAACGAAACCTGTACTTTTTGGTTGTCTAACAGCCAAAAGCGCGGCAAAACCAGCTAGTGTAATAGTGCAGTGGAGTGTTGTGATAGTGTTGGTTTTGTTCGCGTGTGACTCAGTGACTGACCGCAATAAAGTGAGAACCAGAGGAGCCTTATTTGTAAATATTAGTTTAATATCGAGCTGTGAATACGGAGGACGGCGCAAATGGTATGAAGTCCATTATTTATTCTTATTTATCCGTCTCCAATTTGTAAGCAAAATACATTTACTGTGATCATTCGTAAATCTCTTTTTTTTTCATTCCTCTCCTAACAGCGGTAGTCTTGTATTCCAAATTGTCTAGTCAGGACCGAAAATGCATTTATAATTTATTATCGACAACATAACAACTTCATAACATTTGCGTGAATAGACAATTTATTTGTAATTAAACTGTTTGAGTTATTACGGATTTGCTATAGACTTCTACTTCACTATCAAACAAATATGCATTTTTATGTTGGGTCAAATCTATTGGAGTAATTTAATATTTAATTTTCTATATAAATGTTTTAAAATATAAACACTGATTTTCGTTTGTGTTATAAAAGAGTTAATGTTACATAATATAATAAAGGAAAGGAATATTACTTTGGGAATGAACTTTGTAAAATATTTTGAGCTCAATTTAAAACAGCAGTTTTGAACATTGAACAGATCGTAATAACCTCAAACAAAACGTAATGTATAGAGTAATTATGGATATATCATGAAGCATATTTTTCCATTTGTTATCATAATAATTGTTTTATAGAAACTAATACATGTATCGATAGCATAGTACATAAATAGCGCACTAATCAACCAAATATCATAGACTATCCATTGAGAATAAACAATATTTTATTAATTAAATTCTACAAATGGCCGACCAATGTTTTGAGTAAGATGTCCACTTGTGATGACATAGTCACAATGTATATATTTAATTAAGGCTCACGATTGATCGTAAGTGAATAACGTTATGAATTGTTGAATTAATGGATATATATAGTATATTATTTTGGTTCAATTTTGTAGATTACGGTCCAATGTTACATTAGATGATATGTGTTGGGGCGCTGCTTCTTATTGATAGTGCATTTAGGAAAAAATCAAAATGGTATATGGCAACATTGTTATAAAATATTTATTGTGTTTGCTTTTGTAGATCTCATGGTTGATGAAGTTGATGTAAATGTTGCCGTTGTTAAGAAAATATTTTCTATTTTTGAAAAAGAATTTGTACTGTATTAATTTGTAATTTCAGCTCAATCATTTGAGAAAATTACATATTTGAGAATTATGTATGCATATATGCATTACTTACATGTTAAGTAAAATATGAACTTATAATTTTTTTGTTTGTTTGATACGAAACTTTCGAAAAAAGTATTGCTCAATTGATAAGCAATAGCAACTTTGTATATATTTTTGTAATATTTAAAAGTTTATTTTCATAGACAAAACAATATTCACATAATCTATGTATTCAAATACATTTTTGATTTTTTTTTGTTTAATATCAGGTGATTATGATTATGTTTATTAATTACTCATTACTAAAGTACTAGCTTAAGTAATAATAATATAAGATGTGATTCTTCCTATAACACTTTATAAAATGTAAAAAAAATATCTGATTGCCTCAAATTCAGTAACATGCCTAAATAATGCACTATAATTAAAAATGTACTCGGTCTCTACAGACATATATCTTTATATTTATTTTTCTCAATTATTCTTACGTAAGTTGTATGAAAACTGATTACAATTTGAGATGGAAGCGAACGCCTCAACACGTAGAGAAAATTGTTATATAAACTGTATTTTAGTATTTGGAAGTTGGAATGTTTAATCTGTGCTCACAAGAACAAAATGGCTGCCACCGCCCGAATGTTTAGTTTCTTCCAAAGATAGCGATTTAGTTTACAGTAATATTATTATGATTTAGTTTTTATTTTACAGCGCACGCCGTGTTATGTGCCTGAGGTATGTATTGTCTAATAAACATATCCTTATCTCATCATATTTTGTTGTTTTTGTTTTTTTCCTAAACTAGAAACTATGCTGGTAAGTGGTAACCCTAATTTTGACATTAAAAACATTGGCTGGTTCTATATGTTCAATAGTGAATAGCAAAGCTTGAAATTGCAGGGCTGTCATAATATAATTATAGTTTAAAAAAACTAAAAAACCACGCTTTTATAGCTAATCGAACTAAAAAGTAGAAAATTTGATATTGGGAAACTGTTATTAAATTATTGCATTGTCATGGGCCCTTAATACGTGTGCAAAGTTTCAAATTAATCGAACTTCTGGAAATCGGTCAAATTTATGCTCAAAGATTCCATTACATAGATACAACCCAAGCTAATATAAAGCGTGGTAAAAAATAATAGTGGGGAGCGTCGGTGTAGTGCTCCCCTGTCCGGAGTTCAAAGTTCCGGGTAGCATTGCATCGGTTATGGGCTGGCGTTATTCTTACCATCAGGAGTGCGTCCAGCTCGTCTCACCACTTCATCGTATAGGTATTAAATGCTCCGAAGTGTAAAGTGATGGGCCATCATGCCAGAATAAGAATTGTGTCTATGACTGGTATAATAAAAGGGCCATTGGCAGCATTTTATTAATCGTATATCTATCTCAAAATAGTAAAAATAAAACAAACTTTGGAATCAATATTTTTTATTTTTACAGCTAAGCTAACATTTAATTTGGTAGCACAGAAAAAGTGCATAAATATCTAGATTATTAAATCTATGTCTATTTTTATACGTAATCGCGCGCTTTACGTTTAAAACCTATCTATTCTAACCCTAATATAAATAAAAAACAAACTTTAGTCTGATAGCTATTTGGTACCACACTACTTAACTAATTATAAATTAAAAATAATTCTAAAAATCCTCTATTATATTTATTGGTTAAATTTTAAAAGTAACAACGCCTAATCCTTCGATTAATTTAAAAGTTACGTAACTAATATGTAATAAGATGCGTATGCATTATTTATTTTAAAACGTAATCAATTTTATTGATGTTTTGCATTTTTCGTTCCCTTCGTTCTCTTCCATTTCATTCTTCGGTTTTGAAACCAAACCTTAACCTGTAACAATGAATATACTTATAAATATAGTCTACATTAATTCATTTTTTTACTCTGTACAAACAATATTATGCACTTTGACAAACATAAATGACAGCGCAAATATTATTGGCGCCAAAATCTTTACTCAAATCTTTTACCCGCATTTATGGCTGTAGTTTTAAAAATTTAAGCATATAACATAACAGGAAGAAAACGACTTTGTTTTATACTATGTAATGCTCATGCATACGTTACCTGTCTCTCAGTAAGATTCAAAGCTACAGCGATTTCGTATCGTCGTAGCCTAGTCAGATAGTTAGCGCGCGAGAACTCCGCCTCTAAACTACGAATTTGCGTTTTAGTGAAAGCTGTTCTTTCCTTTCGAGAAGCCGTCGGGGAGTTAACTTCTGAAAACAGAATCAATTTTAATACATTTACATATGGATCGCGATGCAGAAAAAAATGTTTCTTTGTTACAAATCTTTGCGCAAGAGAGTGATATGGTCTTCCGCGACCGCGACGTCGCTTAACATCCTGGCGACCTGTGGTCAAGCGCAAGCCCGTACAGAAATTAAAAAAATAACCTATAAACCACGTTATTTTTTCAAGATGGCGGAAAATGCTCGTAAAATTTTTCGTTAATAATTAAAAAAAATACGCTTTTTCGGTTTGTATCAGCATTCTTATTTGAACAAGACTCTTTTCATGCTTACAATTTTACATGTAGCAATACTCGCTTAAAAAATACGACCCCATTCAAACTAATATATCATTAAAGTTGGATAAAACGTTTCTTTACGAATGTATAGGTATTCATTTAACATTTTAAGCTACACATAATTAAGTTTAACCACTAAACAATTTTTGCCCTTTTAGTCTTTATCAAAGTTTACTATCAAATTGTAATTAAAGTTGGATTTGTCTTTGCGACAATAAATCGTGTATAGTCTATGAGTCGAACAATTGTAAATATTTATCTGAACCATATGTGGGTCTAGACTAGACGCCGGCGCCAGAGTTCACTATTTTATTGGTACATACAGCTTCCCTTTAGGTGATAACAGGTGTGTTTTATAGTTTTGCCTCATACCTAACTCTATATCTTTATATCAACAACCAAAATTATTTTGCATTAACAGTAAATAAAGCTACATGTTATATATACCTAAGTAATTTTACCATTATAATTATATTGATGAAGCCGATATTTTCAGTGAGTAAAGTCAGGCATTATTTTGTCTGGGCTACGAATAAGCTAATAAAAAAAAAAGTTTTGAACAAAATTTCGCCTCCACAGGTGCTTTATTAAAGGTTTATGAAAATTTTAGCTGATTTTTTTTACATGAAAAACATAGAATCGTATAGTAGGTATTTTTAAAATTTTGTTAATTTTAAAGTAACAGCTTTCCTAGATTTTATAAGCTTAATTCTTGAATATGAGTTTTCACGAAAATAGAAAAATTATTGCTCAGCAGTTCTGTTCTGTTGACAGGGGTGACAATAGAATCTAAATGCATACCTATGTACCGTTTCATTCCATCCGTTTATATTGTATAAAACATTAATTTTTATTATAAGAAAAGAGGATAAAAATTAAAGCCTCTTCTGCCCCATCCGTGATAAGATTACCATTAGTCATTAGTCTAAGGTACCGGTGCGGACCGTCCTGGCGCTCGCCGCGAAATTAAGTTTTAATGTTTGCTATATATTATAAATTATACAATATATATAATTATATAAGTAAGAATTATTATAACAACATTCTATCTACAACAACACATACATGGAAACATCTTAAATTTGTAATTAAACCTTAAAATAGTCAAAGTCAAAGACAAGCCTAAATATTTTTTTTTAACTGGACTGAAACGTAGGAAATTATGTCGATGTCGAAGGATGTCAGTGGACATTATTAGATGTTATATTACTATTTACTCCAGAAGATGACACGCAGTTGTCCGCATTTATATATGACGGAGATAGACAAAAACATATAAAGTGATGTGTTGCCGACCTTTTAAAAAGCATATTTTCTTATAAAGCTTACATATTACTTTTTATGCGGACCGTACATAAAGCTCTTCATGTACGGTCTGCATAAAAGTTTCGATAAATTACTATTATTAGTATTTTTATTAAGGTTTTAAAAGATATCTAGCCGTTCCCCGCGGTTTTACCCGCGTAGTTCCCGTTCCCGGGGCAATACCGGGATGTAAGCTATCCTATCTCTCAAGTTAGATCGAACTGCACATGGGGTGCGAATTTTATTATAATCGGTTAAGTGGTTTAGGAGTCCATTGAGGACAAACATTGTGACACGATATATATATATATATATAATATATTAAGATAAGCAATTATCTCACTCACCTTCACAATTCATCACTCCAGACTCTGTTTCGTTCTCTTCCTTGAATTCCACCCCACTATTTTGCCAGCACTGCCAATCCCACCCGTCAGCATTCGTTCTACAATCGTAGAACATTTGCAGAAAATTCGGATAAAAATCCTGATCGCTTTGCGTAGCTTCCTGATTATTTGTCTCGTAATTAAATAACTCATCTTGTTTCTCGAAATCTTCGTTCTGTATTAAGAAATTCGTTCGTATATATTCCATGGTTTTATTTCAATTTAGTGGATAAAATTGAGGGAACTTAAATCGATGGCGATTCTTGTTCTACATGGGAACGTCTTGTCTTGAAAGTTTTCTGAATGATACTGTTTTCATGATTCAGGTTCGAGGGGCCGGCGTATGCGCATGGGCGGGGCCTATTTGGTCAGGGACCTTGTCAGGTTGTTAGGCATTGGGTCATTAATAATTTAACATAAACATATGACAGAGTCGGCCCCTTTGTTATTTTAAGTTACCCGCCCGGGTTTTGTCTAAATAAATTGGTTACCTCAATGAAGTATAAAGCAGTATTTTTTATTTAGATATAGCCAAAATGTAAGCTTATCTAACTTTTTCGCTGAATAACGTATAGTATTACGCTGAATATTTTTGTAGGCAAATCTTTTTTACTCAATGGCGCTGCGAATCGCACGTAGTCAAATCTACTACGAGTATATCTCCTTTATTTTGTTAAATTATTGTTTTTTATAGTTTTGGTACGTCCAAGTATAAAATATATTTAATATTAATATTTAATGTTTCATGTCTTACGGAATTAATACATTAGTACTTTGATTTTGACTACGAACCTCGCTACAAGCCATTCGTATTTAATTATCGAGTTACGGGATCGATAAATTGTTGTAATTAAGATTTAAGTGTGAACGCTGTGGGGGTGATTTGCGGAATCCCAAGGGTTCTCGCCAGCCCCTCATTCCCACGGGGTGAAGTGATGATGGATATATTACATTGCAGTTTTATGTTAACTAGCTAATTTAGAAGTTAGTTATTCCATAGCAAGTGTGCGATGCACGGAGTGGCAGCTGCCAAGAACAAGAAAAAAAAAGTGCGATGACAGGTTTTTTATTTTTTTCATCAGGTATGACAATTAGTGGACAGATTTTTGAGCGCCTTTTTTAATCGGCTCCAAAAAGGAGTAGATACTTGACAAATTTCAAAGTTCTTTGTCTACGGTAAGTGCCCAATAGTAATATTCTTTTTAATTTATTTTATTTAAAGATA
>JADANM010005719.1:1287676-1310581 GCA_026213755.1 Eurema hecabe
AACTAGAAATCAAAATACAGCAAATAGTGTTTCGACAATAATATTTCCGAGGAAATCTAAATTTCAAATAGTATCGAAATAGATTTTTGTTAATCTATACTTATAATATTATAAAGCTGAAGAGAATGTTTGTTTGAACGCGCTAATCTCAGGAACTCCTGGGTCGAATTGAAAAAATATTTTATTGAATAGACCTTTAGGAAGCCGGAAAGTTTTAGGCTATATAACATCACGCTGCGACTAATAGGAGCGAATAATAGAAAATGTGGAAAAAAACGGGGTAATTATTTATCTTGGAGAGCTTCCCTTGCGTGCGCTACGAAAAAGGTTCAATATGCCAAAAAAATATCCTATCACACTTAAAAAACGACCTGATGCCCTTGAAGACCTGAACCGATTTCCATCAAACAAAGCTAATAACACTCTCGACGGATATAACACCCCGTCGTTTTTGCGTCGGGGGCTAAAAAATATATTTATTCAATTAACGTAACACTTCAATCGTCATGGTATAATAAAACATTTGCCGTCGGTTCGGAAGGCAGTTTCTGTAAATATAAACGAAAACTCAACTTTTTCAAAAGGCTTAAGTCAAAAGGCTAAAAGACCAAAAGGTCAAAAGACCAAAAGGCGTAATGGCCTAAAAGCCTAAAGGCCAACTAACTCTTGTTCCGGAGGAATTTTACAGTATCCGCAACTAAGCATTAAGTTTACTTGGGTCTTTACATGCCAAATTTCAAGCGTCTAACTTCAGCGGTTTAGATTTTTCATACGAAAGTCTTTCACTGCCAAGTACCATTCTCGTAGGAATTTTGGGAATTCCTTTTTAGTGCACCTCTACGATACCTAAGCTACGTCCCTTGCAAATTTACGATTACGTTCAGCCCTTTAGACTGTGCGTTGATATTTCAGTCAGTCAGTCAGTCAGTTTCTCCTTTAATATAAATATAGAAGAAAGATTAAAGCCGGAGTACTTTAAAATATTATTTAAAAGCTTTTAAATCCCAGTAATATAAATAAAAGCCAACGGGGACGGAGTCGCGAGCAACAGCTAGCAATAAAATATATTTTTAATAATGTTTACTAATAGGTTTTTTCGCAAAATTTTTCAATTTAACTTTTTAACTAAATACTACCGCACTAAAGAATCTTAACAGACATATAGTTATATTATATAGTTCTTTAATTTCTTATTAGATGGAAACCGCAAAAATATTAACACCTAGATGACCCGTGCCCACTTCGTTGAGCATAATGTTATTTATCCTTTTTTATATATATCTAGCCTATGACACTCAGCAATAATGTGGCTTTCTATTGGTGAAAGAATTTTAAAAATCCGTGCAGTACATCCCGAGATTACCCCTTACAATTTAACAAACACACAAACTTTACTTCTTTATAATATTCGTATAGATGAATAATGAAGCTAGTAAAACCGCGGGACATGACGATAATAACGAGCATAAATAATAACGAGTAAACTGATGTATTGGTTGTTGTCTGCTAATTAAAGTTAAGTTATTATGCATGATAAATTTGGCGCGAAATATAACCTAATTTCTTTGATAGAATAGGAAGGAAATTGCAATGGCGTACATTACCAGGCGGTGTGTTTATCTTCTAATATTTAGATAAGAAATAATGAAGATGAGAAATATTAGTGATCCCGACGGTTTCCTCCAGGTCGTCCTTAGTTATGTTGGTTTAATACACGTATGGCTGACCTTTACGTATTGAGGCGATATTTTTTATACTTAAAGTTATGTTATTAATATTACGATTGAAATAATGAAAAACATACAAATTTTTATGTGATACACTGCTGACACGATCTGTGTAAATGGGAAGTGATTGTTTACTTTGAATAGGTTCACTTTGCTTGCACGAGCAATACGAATTGCGGTTCCAATGAATTCCAATCAAATAATTTATCAAACTTACGGAGTTTTGTAAATAAACAAGATCTTCAATCATCTACTACACATAAAGCAATATTATTATTACTTTTTTTCGTGTTCCAACTCGTATGGCGGTAAACTACCATGTTTTGAAGTCGCATGTTTTCTCAGCCGTCTCGTGCTGGTCATTATGTGTTTGTTATTGATAATGACTGTTTTTTATTTTAGTTCAGTGATAGTTTTATTAGAAATGGTTTAAAATATTTACTGTGAGGTTTAGTCAAGTCTAAGTGTGTGATATTATAACGACTGCTACTGATGCGCCGAGTTCTATATCGCACGATATTTGATCGAGACTTAGCATATAGAAAACTTTTCGACATTGAAACATTGAGGTCTAAGAGCTATTCGACTGGTCGAGAATTCTCCCATTTAATTTCTCCCCAAAATGAATCGCTGAATATGTTAATTATATAAGGTTTAGAATCCTTGAACTTTTTTGCGCACTCATACCTGCATGGATTGCAGGTGGTCATGTCGGACCCCAATCGACTAAAGCCCCACTTTGAAGCACCTAGGAAGATTGTTCTTATGCAGAGAAAAAACCAGGTGTAAGCTAGGTATAAGATGAACTAAGTGGCGTCTGGGTCAGCTAGTAAATAAAAAAAAAACTAGCTGTAACCACGTTTTGCTGTGGCATCCTTTTGTATAATGTCAATGTAAATTGTAATGTCATCGAGTGTTTCCCTCCATCACCACCGATAGCGCTCGTTGGTACACCGCTGATCGTTAAAAAACGTTCTTCGCGATAGCGGATATTAGTCTGATATAAAAATTTGATAAAAAAATCCATGATGCGGATATACCTATATCATTCTAAAATTTCTGCTCAATTGATGCAGAATTTTTTGAGTTTTTGAAGCGTTCACAAACCAACATAACTTTATTATATAGGTAAATACATTTTTATCTACACGGACAAAGTAGCAGTAACAGGCTTGTTTTTAATTCCTTAACGAATGCATTGCTCCTGTTGAATGTTTTAAAGTAATATATGATTTGGGCGTTTCGTAATTTTCGAGTTGATGAGCGAAGCAGACGCCGGCTTTGTTGTTCACACACTATAAATTTGACATGAATTATTTAAGATTATGTCCGGACTCATTTTATTTAGTGTTAAAATTTTATGACCTCAGAGGTTCAATATAAGTTATATGGAGTAATTGTTTTTCGGTTCCATTTACATCTAATAATAATAATTATATTATAGTTCGCTCTCAGGATAGCATTAGCTGAGATGTCGCCTTTTGCTACGTTTCTGTTTGTATGTATTAATTTTATAATGTTTTTAATTTGTATTTTAGTAGCAATAAACACCTTTTAAGTCAGTTTAGAGGGGGTGTTCATAAGTGTTTGTGTGTGTGTGTGTCTTATTTATCTATCTATAGGTACTTAAGTAGGTATATTCATATGTATAAGCAAAGCCAAAAAAATAGTTATAGGGAATCATTAGATCTAGTAAATGAGTTTTGAATATTTAGGTACAAATAGTAAGTCGCATTTTTTTGAGTGAAACTCTTTATTATAATAACTCGGTAGGTCGATGTTAATAACTTGTAAAACATTATTGTAACATTTTTGCCCGGTGTGGTATCTACAACCGTCCTTCAAAAAACGGCGTCAAAAAGTTTATTTTTATTTATTTATTTATGAATACAAGATTACAAGTAAATACATTTCAATTTCAATTTTAATTAGCTTATTATAGTTTAGGTTCGCTGGTACCTGGTTTAGTTAGAAAACCGTGTTACAGATACCAGCGCCTAACTTAATACAATATTGTGTGTGAGTGGTGTGTGTGTGTGAACTCCAATTTCCTGATGTGCAGTGTCCTTTATTTACAGCACAAGATACTCCGCCTCACTATATGATAGCCCAAGCAAATAGTTTTTAAGTAAGAATAGGTTTTATTTTATTGAGAGTCAAATGATATATATTTAATTTTTCTTCTCTTCGCTGAAATTGTTTTAACTAACCGTGTTTCACAGACATTGCTTTTTAAGCGTTTGTTGCTTGTTAAATTGGAATTATAATATAATAAGAAATACTTTTTTAGTACTAATATATTGATAAACAATTTCCGAACTGATAGCAATTTGCAATCATTGTAGGTACAAGTCTGAGGTAGCTATCTAAATGGTTTACCTAGCATCATATTCAAAATCGAACAACATTGCGTAATGCGTTTCGTTCAGTATCCTTTAGGTATCTAAAACTTTAATACCATTTTGTCATAATTCCTTCCCCTTTAAATAGCGATTTAATAAGTCGGCAAGGCGTGAGGCTTTGCGACTGTTGTTAATGAGCGGAGAAGGTCGTTTAGTCGATAGGCGTATTTTCTGTTCCGATGACATCTTCAAATAAATAAAAAAACTATAATTTCAATGTCATATTTACTATCTGTGGTTCGTATCGCATTTTGATATGATGATTATTATTATTATTATCCTTCAAAAATTTTACTTAAGATAGGTCTATTTTATGCTTTAAAGAAAGGTGAGTAAAAAGAATATAACAATTATTAGGTGAAATAATAACACCAAGTATTTTAAGTATATTTTTTAATTAAAATAACGCTGATTGAGATCAATTTTACAAATGCGCAGGTTATTGCGCAGGAATCATTTTACATTTTTTGTTTTCTATTATCGAACTTAAGACTAGACAGAAAGTCGAATATTTGCGATATTTTTTTATTAAAACAACATTCCCGCGCAATTTTTTTTTCAACATTAAGCCACAAAAGGCTTTTGTAATATGAATAACGCCAAAGCAACTTCTATATACTAATTAGATTAACTACGAAGTACACTTTAAATATTTATCCGCTTAAATATAAATTAATTCCCTTTGAGACTATGAACTTTAAGTCCAACAACTGTTGTTCGAATTTCGAAATTATTTTTGACATTTTTATTTTTAATCTGTTTACTTTTATCAAACATAGATAAATTAAAATATAGATGAATAACGATTATCGTACTTAAAGGTCAATGGTCTTTAAATACACTACGCGAAGTGCTTCGCCTAAATTATACTAGCGTCTAAAAAGGCGTTATTTGTCTTCAAAAGCTTTTATTATATAGTAAGCTACATTTTTACTATGTAGTATTTTTATTACGTATTTGGCGGAACATCAAAAATAATTTAAATCAAGAAGTCAGTGCGTAAAATTGATAACCTAGAAAAACTCAAGAAAGTAAATATTTCGAGAATTTATAATTTATACTATTAAAAAAAGTATCATGCTTTTATGCAAATGCAAATAATATTTATCGGAATACGAGTAGCACAGATATGTCTATAGTACACGTGTTTTCTATTAAAATTGCATTTAGGAATAGGCCACAATATCCTATATTATTTATAACTACATAAAACAAAATACGTATAATATAAATATTAAAATTAATATTAATGGCTCTGATAGTGATTATTGACTAAACTTTTTTTCTTTTAAATTGAGTCTCTTGGCAATAAAAGCTTACAGACTTGTGAGGTCAAAAAGAAAAATTTTCTTCTAATACTTTTTCTGTCAAGGTGAAAAAACAATTTAAGGAATTAAATATTGTAGTGTTAAAATGTTGGTAATATACTTTTGTAGTAAAAATACTTTTTAATTTTCTATTATAAATGGTCAAAATGAATCAAAATGTGTTTGCTCAAGTTTGAAAGGCAAATAGTAATACATCATAATACATTTAAATGATTTAAGACTAAAGGTTAACTAAATCTTTCTTTTCGTTTTATAGAATACAATTTCCTCCTCGAATACAGTTTCTACATAACGATAGGAGGTTCTTTTGTAAGTTTTTGTAATATTGTACCACTTGCTGCCCTAATATACAACATATAATATACACATGAGAACGTGGCCACGTTTTTGAGACCTACGTCTTGAAATAACTGGCCCAATATAAAATCATAATAATTATTGAACTACAATCATGATTGTAGAGACAGTATTCGCACGAGAGTGGTGGTTATGTAGACTATCAGAGGCCTGGTGGGTGGTCGCTACCGCTGCTCGTCGGGGTTACTGAGCTCGGACAGGGAGCTTGCGCGCTTCATGCTGTGAAAAAAATATCTATTATTATCTGTGCCATGTTTTGACAGGCGAGACTAAAGTATTTTCCCGCGTACACACTACACCCATAACTGTCAAATATTGAGAGTTGCTATATATGTAAGAAATATTAATTACCAATTTGATACATTTTAAAAGTTATTTTTACTGATGTCTTAGTTGATTTGAAATAGTATTTTTGTAAAATAATTGATTATTAAAAATGAAGAGAGAAGTAGTTAAATAATATTATGACTGTATTTATTATTTAAATTGCATATCCTTACCTTGACGTGATTACATATTTATATAGAGGTGCTCAGGCAGTGTTTATAATAAACTTAAAAATACCAAAATTACGCTCATTACGAATTATTACGAAAAAAGATGAAACTTGATGAATTCCTTATTTGTAGTAATACCTACTACGTAAATTATTGCTATATAATATATCAGTCACTCTATGATAGTGTACTTTACAAACTGTAGTTTCATCTTTATTCTAGCTTGAATTGCTACATTCTGTTTCATAATTGTAATAAGTAAAACGTTTCATAATATACTGTTTTTTAAACGATAACACAAGTCCAGTGAGATCCGCGAAATAAAATTTAAAAAGCTACTAAAATTTTAGGCGCGAGAATTTGTTATACTTTTTAATGCTTTACATAAGACAGCAGGCCAATATAAAGAAAAATTAAGCTTCATTTTTAAATTCCAAAAAAAAAAGTATTGGTTACACATTCAATATCGTCCTATTTCCAATACCATTGCTTATGTTACTTTGAATAAATCAAATAAATTTATTATACAAAAATATTTATTATAACTAGAACAGTTTGTTTAATTTATGTTTATGATGTTAAAGGAGTCTTTAAATTTAAGCTTTTTATTTTTTTAACCGAAAGCCATTTTGTTGAAATTGAAATTGCGCGACTGTCATTTTAAAATGAAATACCTAAATTAGATGAAAATACATGATAACAGCTAGAACTCTTTACTATAGGGCTGTTATTTTTCGCATTCCTATCTACTCTAAAGCTACTTCCGCTAACAACCTCGAAACGTCAAATAAAAGGAAATGAAGCAAACAAACCTGTCAGGATCAGTGAAGTCTACGTCAGGCAGGGTGGCGGAGTGGCGGCCAGTGAGGCGGCTGAAAAGGCGCGCGGAAGACCTTCGCAACGACCGGCGAAGTTTCGAGAAACTCGCGCTTGGCACCGCCTGCCCCGTTATGCAATTTATACTCCATGTGATATTGGGGTTTGGGAAAGGAGTTTCTATTGGTATAAGCGCTAGCCACAAAAAAAAAAAACAAAAAAAAGTAACGGTCCTTTTTTAAACGTGGGTGGTTATTATTAGAGAATTTTGTGCTCGGTTTGAAGTTTTTTAGTATAGAAATACTCAAATTAAATACTGCTTTTGTATGTAAATATGTTATTAGAATTCAAAGTATAAAAGAAAACAAAATCGTAATGAAAAGGACATGTTTGCGTAACAAAATATAAAGGATGCTACATATTTTGGTAGGATACAAGTTCAACTGTGAGTTTGTGACGTCATAAGCGTAAAAGATTTTTTTTAACGATTTTGAAAATTCTTTAGGCAAGACCGACAACTAAATAGTATGAACATATGAGTAGGAAGGATTGCTTTCCGATTTATTGTTGAAAAATGTTTTTAATGTAATGGTTGATGATGCATGCTTCTACTGGACACGTAACTGTCGCACATGTGTTGTGAATTGTGACGTCATTTGTCATACTGCAATTGTTACTGAAAGTTATACTTTGAATAGTTCTTTCTTGATTAAAGGCTTTTATATTTAAGAAATAAAACACTTCAATCGCGTTACTTTTAATTAATGTCATTGTTATTAGATAGTACCTACACTAAAAAACTATAAATGTATTTTTTTTTCAATTACTATAAAAAATAAAAGCTGTAGAACGAGTGAAGTGTTTTGTTTTTTTAATATAATATGTATAGATATTACGTGTGATAGAGAAAATTTTGGGTAACGACTTTTATTATTTTAATTTTGATTACAACGTGCACCTGTAGAAATTTATTGGTTATTTAAACTGTAGTTATAGTTTTAGCTCCTTTAAATTTTGGAAATTATAACAGCTTACATTGTTTTAATATTATCTGTATTATTAAGTATTTAGAAATGAACTATGAAATAAAACTTATATCGCCTAGGTACTTTACTCAAGAACTATATCAATTTAAATAAACTTTCTTTTGTATCTGTTTCTTAAACTCAAATTCCGAATGTAAAGGCCGCCAACACATGTGCGATCGTCAGAAGCTGTGGTCTCATGCCAGTGCTGGGCTATAAATTGCATAACTGTAGCCTCTCCAAACAAAATCAAAAACCAAATCATGTTATATAAATATTTATTAACAATTAAACATTCGACGCGAAACAACTATTGTGACATCGGATATCGAAACAGAGATTCATCGTATATTTATTTTCGTTATAAAAATTCAATTTCAAACATCCACGTATCGATAAAATTATAATAATATCAATTATATAAAAAAATACTATATTTTAAAATCTCTAACATACAAAGCTTACACCGAGACGTACGCTACGCTGGAATGAAGATTAATATAAAATAATTATTTAAAACAGATAAAAAAAATCGGTTGCACAGATAATAAATATACACAAATCTGACATTTACAATAATTATAATCACATGCATTCTTAGCTAGAACACGTTCAACCATAAAAATATATCGGCAAAATGATTTAAAAAGCGAACAAAAATAAAAATAAAATAATTATTACATCACACAGACTATAAAATATTATGAAACCACAGATAAATGCAAATTCGATTGATGCTTTAATTTTATTTTTTTTTTCACGCATCGATAAATGTCATGATATTAAAACATAACTACATTTTATTTATATATGTATATATCTCAGCCGGACGGTACATGATTATTGTTATTATAATATATTTTTTTTATTTTTTTGTTTGTTCTTACATTACCCTAACGCATGCTAATAAATAGGACTATACTACGCCCGCCATTTTGCGTTTTATAGTTGCTCTTTCAACTAATGTTACCATGCTAAAAATTAAAAGTAAATAAAATTAATTCTACAAAATACAAAAAGGCGGGCTCTGTGAGAGTGGAACGCGAATTCCTTTCGACATTTAAACGTGACAGTATAAAAAAAATCTAACACAGTTACTTTAGATAAAATAATTCCTTGCTATATTATAATCCAACATTAAATAGCTTTAATTTAATTAAATCCTCTATATAAAATACTTTAAATTCTTCCAATAGTTATGTAATAAACAATTTTCCATTCACGCTATTCCACCATTTCTATGTTGACATATAAAAAATTAAAAAAAAATGTTTTTTTTTTATTTTACTCACTTCGAAACCCAGGAATTCGCGCGAGAAGCTAGTGAGCACTTAACATAGGCATATCTTAATCTAGGTACGGGCTATTCTAGTCTAGATCTAGGTCTAGGGCTAAGCTATTGGTGCGGCGTTCCCGTGTTGATGCCTAGTGCATTGAATAGTTTCGATTTAAGGTTCATTCGGGGTTCGCTCGCTTGATTCGTTCCCTATGGACAAAAACATAAAATAAATGTGCAAATCAAAATACCAAGCGTGGTTGTGCGATTAAACTTACAAAAATTAAAAAAAAAAGCTGAAAAAAAAACATTTAGAAAAAATAAAAAAAAAATCGAAAAAATACTAGATTTGGTCATTTTTAATCGTATTTACAATTACATACATATAAGTGTATTTTGTAAATAAATGCATATTTTACAAATAATTTAAGATAACGAATATACAAAAATAGACATATATAAAGTAGTAATACAGATAAATAAAAAATAAGCATTTTTAAGCTCTTGAATGATGGTAATAAAATTTATAACGATATTATTTTTTATGATGAAATCAAATGACTTGTAATTTAAGTATTAATATGTGATGGGTTGCTACAGCGTTATTTGTTTGTTGCCTGTTTAAATAAATCCCATACAAAAAGCATTGTGGACATGATACAGTGCGATTTTGCAATTTTTGCGACAAAATTTTGATACAAATTGCAGTTTTAAGCGGCCTGTGACTGAATTTACGACGAAATTTAAAATTCATTCATTTTAAATAATTTAACATTAAACTTACAGTATTAAACCTTATATCCGTTCAAAAATCATTTACAATTAAAAGCTATATGATATTATTCTCAAACTGGTAGTAGAAAATCTTACAATGAAACCAAAAAATAAAAAAGAAGTCTTAAAACTTTATACTCCTATTTACGAAAGAGAAATACATGTCTGAAATTGACTAATAACATTAGTTTAAAAAGTATTTCAAACCTACTATAATAACTATTAATTAATTATAAATAGAACTTTTCTTCAAGACTGACGCTTAACAAAAAACTAAAGTAACACCTCTAAGCAGAAAAGCATTAACCAACACAAGACAACAAAACACAAAGGCACACTTAAAACCGCGTCAAAATCAATCATCAATCACCGACCGTCATGTCGTCGTGTTCGCCATCGAGCTCCCGCGCGCGGCCGCTGCGCCCGCGAGACTGTTTCATCATGTCCAACGCCTGATAGAAAATACAATTCAAATTTCGAACGACCCGGTCTAATTTTTTTTTATTTTCTTATTATATTATGCCAATTATAAGTGTCTAATTTGGAGCTCACTGTCGTATGTTTTTTTAATATTTTTTTATTCTGCCAATAGGTTTATGTCATTTCAAGCTCTTACAATTTATTTTAAATTATAAGGATGGAATGATGTTTCTCAATTGAATGCTCATCGTTTCTTTGGATGGAATATTTTCAATAAATAATATCAAAATAATTTTCCAATTCTGAATTTATTCATATTTTTTTTAATTTCCAATTCCTCGACAGTTGGTTCGTGATTGATATTCTTAAATCAACTTGTTTTCATTTCCCCTCATCAATCAATTGTCAACATTTTGTAAATTTCATATTGACTTTATCCTTATCCAAAATCAAATAAATAAGTAAAAATAATATTATATTTGCAGCCATTAAGGATGTTTCAAATACATATACATATTTGTACACAAATAAAAATATTGTACCTACTAATATTTGAAAACATGGCACCTAATAAATTATATAATCTATGAAAAACATTATTCACATTCCATCTAATTATTCAATAGTAACCATGCTCGTAAAACCTACCAACCTACAAATCAAATGTCAATTCCTAAAAGAAGAAAAAAAACGCGCCAAACATTATTTTCACGCGGTACTAAAAAAACTTATTAAACTTAACTAGGTTAACCTCTAAATATCATTAAACTATAATTTCAATTATTCTATAACTTTTAAATACAAATAAACGATCAAAACATTTACATAACGAAACGTCATATCGAACGTCATGTCAGTTTACAATCAATTTGGCGCGCATTTTTTTCACCACAGATTAAAAAAAAATCAAAATAACGGTAATTAAAAACTGTAAAGATATATCACCTCCTTCCTGCTGCGGAGGGCGCAATCCTCGAGTGTTTCGGCCGCTTCGTACTTGCCCTGACGCCGGTACAGGGCGCCGAGGTTCTTCAGAGTCGTTGTAACTGTCGGCGAGTCTACCTGAAATATTCATCAATTTAATAAAAATATATGGCGCCAAAATCTTATCAGTAATGTTGGAAACCTTATAGCTGCTAAATATACCTTTCACATCTATTACTAATAAATAAAGCTGAAGAGTTTGTTTGTTTGAACGCGCTAATCTCAGGAAATATTGGTTCGAATTGAAAAATTCTTTTTTTATTGAATAGGCAATTAATCGAGGAAGGCTTTAGGCTACATAACATCACGCTGCGACTAATAGGAGCGCAGATATAATGGAAAATGTGGAAAAAACGGGGAAAATTATTCATCTTTAAGGGCTTCCTTTGGGGTTCAAGATACCACATAAATATGTATGAAAGAATTATTCCTCTTTAAATGATCTAAAAAAAAGTCCGCGACAGTATATGTCTATCTCCTAAGATTGACTCACTATAACATAATAATGGAAATAGATCCGACGGGGACGAAGTCGCGAGCAACAGCTAGTTTCATAATAAAACTTTTTAGGATAGTTTTAGTCCCGGTATTATCAAATATATAATTGAACGAAAAGTATACAAGTTAAGCCGAGGGGCGAAGCTAGTTAAGTGGACTCTTCTGCAACCACGACATCACTTCGTGTTAGGTATTTCACCAAGCATAGAGTCGTGCAATAATGTAACTACACTATTGAAAAATGCAAGCGTCGTTCATATCGAAAAATTTGTTCATCGTATAGTTATTGAAATATATAGACATAAGTTTTTATTTTTATTCAAAGCCGCTAAAAATGTTTCCAAATCCAGTAAAAATCTACGTTAAACGATCAATTGTGTTTGGAGAGCTTCAGAACTCGCTACAACAATACAAATAAACTAACCTTAGCGGCCTTATGCCATCCCCCGTATTCGCCGTAAGGAGCGTTTTCCTTCTGCAAATGTTTATTCTCCTCCCTCTCCTCGGCGACTTGCCAAATCGGTTTGTTATCACCTGTTCAAACAACACACTCTGTTAACTACACGAACGTAAAAAAAAACCAAAAAAATATATAAAAGCTATCGAACATAAGCGTTTTTTACTTTCACGGACTCAATTTGCCAAAAAAACATAAAGACTCTTTGTCTTTCATCTTCAAACGTATTAAAAAAAAACAAAATAGGTACAACTCTCAAAAACCGGTAATACATTCATAGTTTCGGACCGTTCATATTATATTTACCGCATGTAGGTTAGTATTCTTTTAAAATTATTCTATTATATTAAAAAAATATATTTTTTATAAACTTGAGTCCGCAAAAGCTACACAGTGACACAAGTTAGGAAGGCGTGACACAATAAGAAGATGCTCTCTAAAAAGAATCAAAGCAAAAAATAAACAAAAAAAATAGAGGGCAAGCCATTGATATAAAATTTTAAGAACATAATTAACTTAAAATTCCTATCAGTTCTAGTAATAATTTATTTTATAATAAGGATCACGAAATTCCCCAAACCCTTTGACCCAGATAAGGGACATAGGAGCTAAGTCCTTACAACTCTAAACGTACAAATTATTATACTATCTAGTTATAATTAAAGATTTCAGGTTAAGATGAAATTTACGAATCATTCGTACAATTATTAAATAAGTTATCAAAATATACAGATGCAATATCAGATAAAACTAACAACCAAAATTAAAAAAAAATCGTATTCTTAAAACATTTCATCGACCACAAACACGCCTTCAAAACGAATTTAACATGTACCTAATACCTATTTAAGGGAAAAGAAAAAAAAATCAAACAACCAAAAACCGACTAGACAATTTCACGTTAATTATGTACCTAACCTCGTAATTATATCAATGGCAACCATTCCTAACTGTGCCACTTTGAACAAATCCAAACTTGTGTCACTCACCTATATGTATATGTACTCAAAACACGTCAACAAAAACTCATCCCCAAACGCAAAAGGTACGAAAAAAAACCAACTAAAAAACACTGTACAATAATTATTATTAACGCAAACAGGTATAAATATTTTTATATATTATGTATAAAATAGACTATATCTTCAACTGTTCTCTATACACTTTAAGGCACATATTTGGCAATATATTCACTCTATATCTATGTATATGTAAAACATTTGAATCATATCAACAATCACATTTACTTTGGCAAAGCTATAAGCTTACATATAAAATTATTATAATTAAATTTGTTTACTTAAAAAGGGACAGATCTAGGATATAACTTCAACAGTATATCTTTAAAATAGATTTATTTTTTCAGTGTGCCCTGAATTAATAATTCGAGCTGCTGAGTCTGCCTAATAAATAGTAAAATTTGACTTAAAATTATGAAGTTACTAGATAGTCAAAATTTAAATAAGATGTTCACCTCTAATACAAGTTTGTTTCAAATGTATGTTTGGGTTGAAATTTTTTTGTTTACTTTTCATTCAAAAATAAAAAATTTCTCTACTCATCTATAATGTTCATAATAGCTATATCTCAATAAACAAAATAACGCCATCCCTTTTTAAGTACAACAAAATTTCAAAAACATATGCGTTTAAAAAGTATGTAAGCTATATACTATATTTTGAGCTATAGATAAGAGTAAACCTATATAAGCATTTTTTCCAAAACATTGCGACAAATTCAAATAAATGGATTCAAATAACCATTCCAACCAACTTCGAAAAGGATAATTTTTTGTTTGTTACATCATTATCCACTATATGAACCTATTACGATATTCATCATTAATTATATATTATCCGTTTTTATTTATCCTATTTCTAACAAAATCATTAATTATTAAGAAATCCATTTAAGACTGTTGTTTTGTTTAAAACTGTCTCAATAGGACTTACTCTTGTATATATGGTTCTTTAATAAAACTTAAAAAAATTTCGCACTATGAATGAAATAAATAATGTTCTATGATATATCGCAAACACACTTTTTAAACTATAGGCAGTACATAGCTATTATTGAACCATCACAAAAATACTTTTAACTCGAAAAGCATCTGTGATCTTTAGTTGAAATATTCACTTGAGCCGTGGAAAATCAATTTCACAGTCAAGTGTAGTAAAATATCAATTTATATAATGTAAAAGGATATTTGAAATACTTTTACATTATATATATAGTTAAAATTCAAAATAGGTATATATAAAACAAAGCTGTGCTTGTCTAAACAATTTTAACTCAAAAACGACTGCGACGATTTCAAACATTTGATTATATAATGTTTCAGTTTCAATAAGAATAACCAGTAACAAAAAATAACTGAGTTATAGTAACCAAGTAAAATAATAATTGTTTGATAAAATAATAATTGTTTGATAAAATAATAATTGTTTGATAAGAGAATAATTGAATGCAACCTCAAAAAAGGGATAAGGAAGTAGAGTTTTTACTACTATTAAGATTGGTATTTAAAAAAAAAATATCAAACAATTGATTCTAATGAATGAATGGGCTTTAAAATTTGTACATTCCATTATTATTAAAATAATATAATTAATTTTATTTCATAGGTATATCATGCTTAAAGTATGTGTATGTTAAAAATTCAGTGATATATAAAAAAAATGATTTTATTAAATTAGGAATAAAACGTTTTCATTCATGCAAATACATTCACTCAACAATTATTATAATTATTATGTATAATATATTTTTATGTTTTATTTTTTTTTATTATATCAAGGGCAAGCCAAGTCTATCTCTAGGAAAACATTCGAGTATGTTCCAAATGCAATGAGAGATCTGAAGGGTAACATTTCTAAGGCTACTTGACAATTTTTGAAAGCTTTTTAAAATACCTATGACCTTTTTAATGCAAGATTTTGCACTAAAATGGCATCATAGTGACAAGTGACGTAAACTGACAGGTTGCGTAATGTCATTCCAATAGGAAGCGAACCAGTAGGACGTTCGCCTGACGTCATAGTTTTACTGCATATAGGGGAAATGTGACGTCACGTGATAAATGTCTGAACTAGTTCGTTATAAATATGGATTTTCTAATAAATTAATAAGAATGTAACTGTTACTTTGTATAATAACAACTATGAATTTAAAAAAATAATAAAATTATATTTAATTATTGTTAATCTAGTCAAGTAGCCTTAATAATTAAAGTCGTAAATAAGACATGAAGATTCTCTAAAACATAACACATACATCTAGAATCTATATGAAGTAACACAATCACATATGGGTAACTAAATTTAAGCAGAAAAACCCTTTGGGACAGATAAAAAATATTTTTAAAAACATTAGTTTCTTTTAACAGATAAAAATAAAATTAGCTTATTCGCATTTAGAGAGCAAGAACGATTTTATTTTACAGAGAAAAATATTTTTTGTCCGTCCCAATGCTAACAATATTATTTTTATATAATATAATATAATATAATATATGTGTATGGAAGCCTCTTTATAGTAATCTAGGTACTTTGAATACTGAATTTTATTGGATTTAAAAACTGATTTTTATCAGACTAAATAATAACTTTGGCAAGTCATACAAAAAATGTGTTTTTTTTGTTATCAATATTAAAATTCGTAGATATTATTTTTCTTTCCTTCAATATTAAAATATACCTATCGTAACTAAAATTATAATTTGTATAAACAACATTTCATTAATTTAAATTAGATATTATTAAAAATTGTAAAGTCACTTTTATAAATTTTTCGCAAAAAAAATTGATTATTTAAAATAATTCTTAAAACTATAAAAGTACAGGAATGCAGTGATAATGTATTGGACATCTTCTTTAAGTTTGCAGATTATAACATTACAAGGACGATTTATTATTTTTTTGGCTTTTTTAATGAGGCAATATACTCTGAAATCAATAAAAATTAAAAGAAAAAAATAAAAATAATCAACTACATAATATATAAAATCTCTCATTTTGAAACTACTGAACTCTAACAGATTAATTTATTTCGAAGTAATAATTTGAGATAACATAGAAAAACTTAATTAAAAAGTCTTTAAACCTCTTTACTGCAAAGCGATAAATAAAAACTTAATAATTCACATACAAACTTAATAAATTTACTACAATAAAATTTCATCATTTCGATCTAGTTAAAGTATTAGTTTTTACCATATTAAAAACCTAGCCTTTCAAAACCTTTCTTAGACAGTTTCTTGCATTATACTAGACTAGCGTATTCTTTCATTTACTTTTTTTAACATATTAAAAACCTAGCCTTTTAATACCTTTCTTTTAAAACTCTTAGACAGTTTCTTGCATTATTAGATGTATTCTTTCATTGCTTTTAAAAGTCTTTCAAAAGTTATATTTGTCTCTCTGCACGTACCAATAAAACGACTTACCATCGATGGTGCCGAACTCGCGCTCGTGCGCGCGCGTCAGCACCTGCTTGTACAGCGTCTCCGCTTCTTTGTACTTGCCCTGCAAAGTCAAAGTCAAAGTCAAAGTGAAACATATTATTTTTTATTTATAGTGCGATAGACGAGCGCTTGAAAAGTCGTCTGATGGTAAGCGACGCTGCGGTCGAAGATGTAGAACCTCTTTTAAAACAAAAAGGTACAACAGTAATTAATGGACATGGACAATGGACAAGAAAGTCGTGTTAGTTACACCATTTATAACTCGATAACGGCTCAACTGATTTGGCTAAAAATTGTTGGGGATGTAGTTTAGAACCAGGAGAAGGATACTTTTTATCCAGTTTCCAGGGGAATATTTTTTTATAAAAGTAAACGAGTCTCGGGCAACAGCTAGTAACAGTATAAAAATGTTACAATATACATACATACTTGAAATGAGTGTTCCAGTATGTAAATGTTGCTTTATTACATATATAACTAGCCGTTCCCCGCGGTTTCACCCGCGTAGTTCCCGTTCCCGGGGCAATACCGGAATATATATATCCTATGTGATAACCACCTATCTTCATACCAAATATCAACTATATCGATCCAGCTGTTTTTGGATGAAAGAATAACAAATGTATATCTTTTAATTTATATTATTTTAAGGATAGAATAACTTGCTTGTTTGAGATAGCAAGAGGCGAGGTTGTTCTTGGTTTTGGCAACATTGGGATCGTCTGGTCCCAGTTTGCTCTCGTAGATTTCCAAGGCCCTTTGATAGTACTGCTCCACTTCTTCATATTTGTTCTGCAAATAAAACATTTAATATTAAGTTATTTATAAATGTGTGTTCTTTCCTAATTAGGTGACTTTAAAATGAGTAAAAATTACATTTAACTTCCTAGTATTTTCAATTGCAATCATTGTAATGAATTCATTTAGTGAGAAACGAATATAAAAAGCCATTTCCACTCATACACGCACACACATTACAACCCATTCAACAAACTATTAAAATAAAGCTTTTATTTTTATTTTTATTAAAATTGCTTCTAGAGCTATAATACTACCTAGTACCTTATAGGACATCGTAAAAGTCAAAAATATCTTTATTCAACTAAGCTTCATATAGTAACACTTTTAAATCATCATGGTATTACAAAACATTCACCACCGGTTCGGGAGATTGTTTCTAGCATATAAATAAACTACTAACGGCCAAATACTCATACGCAAATTAAATTTAAGCACGTCTTAAGTCTCGTAATTTTGACAGAATTGTATCATGTATGGCGAACTATCAAATCGGACCGGTTTAAATTGTACTTAAATTTAAGTTGCGTTTCAGTATTCCTAAGTCCTTTATAATGGTGCTATCTTGCAGTAAGAAAACACCTAAACAAATAAATAAAAAAAATAAAACACTCACCTGATTCTGACAGAGCAACGCCAGATTATTAAGTTGTTTTGCGACGTCCGGATGGTCTCGTCCTAAGACCGCCTCTCTGATACATAAGGCCCTCTTACACAAAGGCTCTGCTTCACGATACTTGCCTGAAAGCAATCAAATATTAATTAATACACAGCTATTAGCCCACGGTTTTACCCATGTAGTTCGTTAATGGGGCAATACCGGAAGAAAGTATACAGGGTTATGACCTATCTAGATGACAAATTTCAACTAAATCGGTGCAGCCGTTTTGCGTGCACTATTATAATATTAGTAGGTAGTGAGACAAAGTGGAATCCGCTTAAGACGATTTCTCGGGGACCGTAAAAGCGTATTATGCGAAAGGGAAAATTAAACATACTACACGTACTACATATTGTACTATGCATGTTATATTTAATTAACAAATAACAATCAATTGTTTCAAGAACTTGGATGGTATACAATAATTATTAATTACTAATTAAATTTAACAAATTTAACTACAAATAAACAAACACTATTGATGCAATTTCAAAATTCACTTTTAGGTTAAGCATCATTCAAATATTCTATTTTTCTACAAAATACGAGAAAGAAAGCGATAAACAAACACCCATTTATATAAGAAAGAAAGAAAAATTGATAAAAAAATGTTCATTCACACAAAATAAATGACAGAAAACAGAAACATGTCACTTTACACATATTCTACATAGAACGTGAGAAGAGAAGAAAGAATGAGAAATAGAAAGAGACACATAAGCCTATGTATATGTCGCAGGCGGATTGTATAATCCGCTGTATTACATTACGGCTAGCCGTTTTACAAAACAGGGCCGTTTTGCAAAGCGGCGGTGCAACGATTAGCCGTATTGTCTTGCGTAGTTTTTGTATCATTAAAAATTCTTATATTCTTATTATTTTTGTATCATTATAAAAAGAACTTGATTACTCAGCTTCAATTTTATTAAAGATGAGTAAATAAGTTTTTTTTATAATGATAAATAACTAACCTAACCTAATATATTAAAAAACTAACATATGGCGACGAATACATTTAGGCGGTTTTTTACTTATCCTAGGCCCTGTTTTGTAAAACGGCTAGCCGTAATGTAATACAGCGGATTATACAATCCGCCTGCGACTTATATATATATATATATATAAATATGTATATACCTCGTTTCCCATAGAGAACGGCCAGGTTGTTCAAGGTGGCTGCGACGGCTGGATGGTTCTCGCCCAACGTCTTCTCGCGAATAGACAGAGCGTCGTTCAGGAGATTCGCCGCCTCTTTGTACTTGTTTTGATCTCTGAGGAACAATATATAATATTACCAGCCTTTCCCCGCGGTTTTACCCGCGTAGTTCCCGTTCGCGGGGCAATACCGGGGATGTAAGCTATCCTAACTCTCAATTTGGATCGAATGTTATTATAATCGGTTAAGTGGTTTAGGAGTCCATTGAGGACAAACATTGTGACACGAGATATTATATTATAGTCAGTTTCTAATATTGGTCTAACCGCTTTTTACTACATACACATAAGTATATGTGTAATATATTATGGTACATACACCAAAATAACATTTTTAACAAATTTTGTCTCTGTCTTTTTGTCCAGCTAATCTCATAAACACTTGGACCAATATCAACGTGACTGGCAGAAACCAGTCCCTAGCCATTTACAACACAGGTTCCATAGTGTCCATCGGGGCCTAACGACCGGTCAGTGCTTCGACAGGACGAGGATCCTTTGGAGGATTGCAACTCCTCTATCTTCACATTTCCATACATCTCATTATTAAATTGTAGCTTTATCCCCCCCTGACTCCACTTTTAAGAAATTCGTAACCAGAACCAAAACCAACACAGACATAGACTAAGTTATATACCCTAAAAGATAAAAAGATGTCCCAGTCGTGTTGTCTTTGAGCACCAATACGTCAATTACGACCGCGATTCCACCGATGCGCAGCTATTCTCGTCAATCGCTAAACTTTTTTGACGATTATCATACCTGTAAACCAGAGCGAGGATGTTGAGCATAGTGGCTACATCAGGATGGTCGTGGCCGGACGTCTTCTCCAAGTCTTCCAAAGCCTGCTTGCACAGCGGCACCGCCACCTCGTACCGTCCTTGCGACGCATATTGAATCACCTGGAATATCGTTCGTTTCTTTATATATATGTACAAGCTGTTGCTCGCGACTTCGTCCCCGTCGGATCTATTTCTATTAATATGCTATAATGAGTCAATCTTAGAAGATAGACATATACTGTCGCGGACTTTTTTTTAGATCATTTAAAGAGGAATAATTCTTTCATACATATTTTTGTATCTTGAACTGTTTTCGCAGCGCACGCGAAGGAAGCCCTCAAAGATGAATAATTTTCCCCGTTGTTTCCATAATTTCCATTATATCTTCGGTCCTATTAGTGGCAGCGTGATGTTATGTAGCCTAAAGCCTTCCTCGATAAATGGTCAATTCAATAAAAAAAGAATTTTTCAATTCGAACCAGTAGATCCTGAGATTAGCGCGTTCAAACAAACAAACAAACTCTTCAGCTTTATATATTAGTATAGATATGAGCATATTATAAATACATAAATAAATATTTTCAGGACATTTATACACAGCGCCATCTAGTTCCAAGCTAAGCCGAAGCTTGTGTTATGGCAACTAGATAACGGAATAAATTACATATACATACTTTTCTTATGTAAATACATACATACAATACATAGCAACACCCAGACCCAGAAAAATACAAATATAATTTTTCCGGTGTGGGAATCGAACCCACAACCCTTCGCGCAGAAAGCAGTTGTGTTACCACTGCGCGAACCGGTCGTCACTTATTATATTATTTATTATTAGGTTTTAAAAAAAAAAATTTGGCTGAAGAATAGATTTGGCTGAAATTTCGCATGCAAGTAAATTGAACCCTGTATAATAACTAATAGTTATTACTAGTTAGTAACATAACATAATATATTAACTACTGCCTGGCAGAAATCACTGACAAGTGATAGGGCCGCCATTTACATA
Source organism: Eurema hecabe (assembly GCA_026213755.1). Classification (NCBI taxonomy): domain Eukaryota; kingdom Metazoa; phylum Arthropoda; class Insecta; order Lepidoptera; family Pieridae; genus Terias; species Terias hecabe. Next base: position 1,309,168 of record JADANM010005719.1, read on the forward strand.
TATGTACTTCTTGATATTTGTCATTTCTGATTTTAGTATATGTAATAAGGGATAAATAAATATATAATAACAGAATACTTTTAATCCTGATATATAAAACAGTTTTATAAAACAGGTACCAGCAAACCTAAACTATAATGAAATAATTAAATTAAAATTGAAATGTATTTCGTAAACTTGTAGAGAGATGTGATATTGTAGTCATTAATAATAATAATAATAATATAATTTATTGCGAAAACAACCAACACAATGGTAAGCAACAAGCTCCACATAATCATAATAAGATAAAACATTATTATTTAATATTAAATTACATTATTTCAATTATACATTATAAAAAGTTACGTCAATGTTAATGTTTAATAAATAAATTAATTAAAATTAATTAAATAATTGGCACTGGTAGTAGTTATGCCACCAGTAAAGTATGTAAATACTATGGCAGATCTAGTAAACGATAATTACCAAGTTATGTAGTGTCCGGAGTCGGGCCGGTATTTCGTAGCCCACGTTGACTTGCTGCGCGAACTGAGAAGGCGGCGTTGGGGACATTGCTGAAATACACCATTTTTTATTATATAGATTAATACAAAATATATAGAAATGTCACAAAATAACAAGATGTTTTAGTCTGAGCGACTTCAACTAAATGAAAATAAATTTACTTCACAATATTGTTAAACAGACAAATGAACAATAAGTCCTAAAAAATCGAAGTGGCAAATTTCACCTTATTTAAATTATTTTCATTAAAAACAATTTAAGTGAACATAAGCAAAATTACATCATTATCAGTAATAACAACAACAGTACTAATTGTCAAAAATCAAAATAAAGAAGTTCTTTTTTCTTAGAATTAAAAAAAACATTTAAATTAAGAAATAAAACTAAATATGTCTTTATTATTTCCGTACCACTCAGGTTGCCTGGCAGAGATTGAGAGCTAGTTAGCAATGAGGCAGCCAACATTTTTTGTGGCTTCTTTACATGTACTTATTTTCTTTTCTTTGTAATATTCAATACTTCAATAGTGTTATAAAGAAAAGTATGAATAAAGTTTTATCTATCTATCTATCTATCAAAACAAAACGCTACTTAATCTCGTCAATTTGGTGCAACACAAGCAACAACAATACAACAACAAAGTGGCTCACATTTGTTGTTCCTGTTGTCGTCGTGGTCGTCGTCCGGGAACAGGTCCACCATGGGGTCGTCGCGCTTGCCGTCCGCCGCGCCGCTGCGGCTCGTGTCGTTCTCCTCTGTTATGTCGCTGTCGTATTTGCTGGAACAATTCAATTGCTAGTTGGAGGACACTGCTTGGAATAATTCAATTGCTAGTTGGAGAACAGTGCTTGGAACAATTAAATTGCTAGTTGGAGGACACTGCTTGGAACAATTCAATTGCTAGTTG
>JADANM010005719.1:1310591-1321187 GCA_026213755.1 Eurema hecabe
TGCTTGGAACAATTCAATTGCTAGTTGGAGAACACTACTTGGAACAATTCAATTGCTTGTTGCAGAACAAGGCATTCGTTTGATAAAGATTGGGACGTTTTGTGCATATCTCCATACACCAAGGAAGGAACAGCAGTTTATTTTGTTACAGAAAAGTATTAGTAGACGTGAAAACGTCTTATAATTCGATGGAACTGACTACAAGCACAAAAAACAAGACATGCAGCGTTACCTCGCTCCGAAGCGTTCCATTTAAAACTTTAAGTGCAAGCGAGAGCGCGAAATTATTTCCGTCAGTATTTTCTTAAGACGTTGTCAACTATCGTAGTAGACAGACTTTACAGACAACCGATTGTCAAGACATTACCAACAACGAAAGTCCAGATTTTATATAGGTGTGTTACAACATCCCTCCTAAAACTAATTAATTGACATCAAAAGTATAATTCAAATCATACTTTTTGAATTCAATTATCCTTTTGATGTCAATTAACTAGTTTTTTAAAATAGTTAATTGAAATCATATTTAGATGTTCAATTACGATACATTTTTTAACTATATTAGTATCTAATCAAAGTCCTGTCCCATATAGATCGAATAACGACCCAATCCTATACAGATTTCCTTAGCCTCATGTAACCTACTCACCGGATAGACGCCATAAACTCCAAGTGCTTATTCTCCTCTTCGAGCTGTGAGACGCGTTGCTCGGAGGCTTGCAGACGCTGTTGGGCCGCGGCCAACTCATCCCGGAGCCAGGCGTTCTCCTGGCACAGCCGGCGGACTTGCGTGCGGAGCTTCTGCTTCTCAGCCTCGACTGACTGGTGGTGGGACGCCAGCGCTACCATCACCTGAAATTTAGAGTTTATTTCAGAAAAGACAGTGACGTTGCACAATTGTGCAAATATAGACTTCCTATACTCCCATTCATTACTTGATGGTCGTGTTCTATGAAAGGGTGTAATTACTTATATCCTAAAACTAGCCGTTGCTCGCTTCGCTCCTATTAGTCGCAGCATGATGTTATGTAGCCTTAAGCCTTCCTCGATAAATTGTCTATTCAATAAAAAAAGAATTTTTCAATTCGAACCGGTAGTTCCTGAGATTAGCGCGTTCAAACAAACAAACTCTTCAGCTTTATAGATTAGTATAGATATAGACAACATCGTTTTACACTTCTTAATATGTCATGTACATACTTTAATTTAAATTCCTATAACGTAAGTATACACACACACTGTGGCACTGTATTGCGACCATGTTTAATGTCATGTAGTAAATAAAATACATATTGATATAATACATAACTAAAGTATTTTATCATAGTTTTAAAGCACCTATTTATAATTACCATAGAAATACAACAACGCAGAATACTCGATGACCTTCTTTACCAGTTTTGGGAAAATACACTGAGAAATTTTCAGCATATGTACAATGGGGTTTGAAGTTTTTACGCTATTTGTAGAACACTTATAAATAATTTCTTATTATGCAGCGGTAAGTAATAACGTTTCTAATATTGCCAACCGCATCATCGTTTGGCGCCGGGGGTTCATTTAAACATTCATGTGGAGAACCATTAAGTTAACTCCATAGTCATTATTACCTAACATTATTACATACTAAAAACAAAATCGTTTCCTTTTGTCTGTTCCAATGTATTAAATCTTTAAAAGTACGCAAAAGATTTTCATGCAGTTTTTATTAGGTAGAGTGATTCAAGAGAAAGGTTTATGTGTAATACTACATGCATAAAAACGGGTAAAACCACAGGCTTAGTGCTTATAAATGATATTATAAAAAAAAACTTTTTAAGCTATCTCAAATTTTCATTAAATGTGTCCTTTAATGACAATTAAGACTTATATGATTCTCGCATGGTACTGAAATAAGAACCGGTCAGGAAAGGCACCAGCTTTAAAATACTAAAAAACATCGAAATCGATTCAAAAGTCGATTGTATTTTTGTTCGATTTTTGCGACAAAAAATACAGTCCAATTGAATCCTTTACGAAGTTGGTTGAGAACAAATTTATACATTTCATAAGCATGTCTACAAACATAGGTTAGTAAACATTTTGCGTCCCCGACCCAACCCCTCGGTTCGACAACCCCATTGCATTCATTACGCTAAGGGCTCTTGATAAGGATAGCAATAGCATTTTGCTTTTAGAGTGCATTTTGTTTTTGCTGTCTGTACTTGTAGCATTTCTGTATTGAAAACAGAACGGGGGACGCTTCACCAATTCACCGTTGAACCTGTGATATTTATTCGAGACATACACATATAACACTAGCGATCCTACCCGACTTCGCTCGGATATATATTCGTATGAAATAAATTGAGATGTAAGCTATCATCTTTTAAGTGGGATCAAATTGCACAAATAGTGCAAATTTAATTTAATATCGCTTCTGTAGTGTAACAAAGTGACACATATTGAGATTGGATAAGATATACCATACATATAGCATTATCCAATCATTATCCAATGGTTTTGATATCGATGATTCGTATATATGCTATATACGAATCATCGATATCAAAACCATTGGAGCCTTACGGCTACCAAGCAATTATACGATATAACATAATCTAAACGCATATTTGAATTTACTCGACTATTTATATCAAGCTTTCCTAAAGATAACCAAAATTCCTACACTAAAGGGAAACCACAGCTATCAGTGACACGATCGTAGCGGAATTTAGGGTACACACACACACACCTAGAAGCCTTTGAAATTCGTGTCAAAAGCGCCACCCAGATAACATATTGAGGTTTCGATATAGTGAGAAGATAGGTCGGATAGTTGGGCTTTGATATGTCCTCTACATAGACTCTAGAATATACGCCGTTATGGAAGAGCCCACAAAAACATATAGTATATAAGTATGCCATGCCAACTATCATGTAGTTCCTGACAAAAGCATTCAAACAAACAAACTCTTCAGCTTTAAATTACATATAATTATAGATATATGCTATACACGAAGAAACGTTTAGACTAATTGTCCCTTAATTATAAACAGTCCGCCGTAAGTCAAGCCAAAACTGTATAATATACTATGTTAGTGGAAAAAAATTTAATACTCGATGACACACACCCAAGCCAACAGATAATGTTGCTGCTTTAAGAAATTTACCCTATAAATGACTGTAAATGATGCACTGCAGCAAAGACCTATGTATGTAGACAAAATCGTCTACTTTGAAAATTTTAATGCATGCTTAATATATGCATGCAAAGCCAGCTCGGTAGTTTCTTTTAAATGCGAGAGCTTTGCAACGTACAGTGTATGAGTCACGCAATCGCAAATGTTATTACGTGTCAAGTCCGTGACATTGGACGCTGAGTACCTTCGCATTTGGGCTGACCTCAGTTGAGGCACTTTGCAAAAATGGCAATTACGATCATTTCACTTTTTTCCGCATTCAGTTATGTTTGAAATCGTTCATAACAACACTAGCGACATAGCCCGATTTCGCACATCTATACTACTTAAAGAAGTAAAGTTTGTGTGTTTGTTAAATTGTAGGGGCTAATCTCGGGATCTACTGAACCGATTTTAAAAATTCTTTCACCAATAGAAAGCCATTGTCACATTATTGCTGAGTGTCATAGGCTATATAAGAAAGGGTTGTTAACACAAAATGCCGAACGAAGTGGGCACGGTCCGCTAGTATGATATATGATGCATGTTTTATACACATAAACCTACCGTTTGAATAACTCTATGTGATACAAAGACCGCATTGAAAATCGGTGACGTTGTTTCAAAGATACATAAGAACAGACAGAAGAAAGCGACTTTGCTATAGTATGTATACTATGTAATGATTATAAGAAGAATTTATAAAGAAGAAGAATTTCCAATTTAAATAATGAGTCACTGATTGTTTTTAATATAAAGTGTAAGATATTCCGAATTTACGTATTTGTTTGTATGAACGCTAAATTCTAGAATATCTACGTATCGGATTTTACAAATAATTTTTGTTTTTTTATCTAACTAACTGCTATCCGAGCCGGTGGTACAAATTGGTTTGTAATACTATGATGGTTGTGGTGTTACTATATTATGAAGCCTAGTTGAACAAAGATATATTTGACTTTGACTCAAAATAAAGGCAATGTTAAGCAGAAGCAGCAGCAGACAAAATCGTAGAGCAAGCTCTTTCCTATTTAAAAAGGTGTGAGTCACTCATAATTTAAAAGAACAACATATTTACCCCAAAGGCGACAATAGTATTTTTACCAAAGACTTCCCAAAATATTCTGTACCTCAATCTTTATACGTGCCTACAAAACTGGATAACATAAAAACTTTTCTTGTTAAAAATGCACGTAAAGTTATACGACCACACTTTCAAACAAATTAAAGACTTCTTCCTATCCACTTACAGTTTTAACGGATACTTAAGTTCCTTTTGAATCATATTTTAAAGACCCTTACACTAGGCGAGTTCTATAATAATGCGTTCAAGTAAAAGAACCAAATTATAGTGTGTAAGAACTTTTACTAAGAAAAGGGATGAATGCATTCTCCGTTAAGGATTCGATCCCCACACTGAAAAAATACTATATGCTTAGATCTTTCAAACTACGCAACCAATTTTCCTACGATTTTTTTAACACATAGAGTATTGTTGTTGGTGAAGTGGGTGAAGGTTTACGCGTATAATACATGCATAAAACTGGTCCAAAAATCTCCAAGCTCTATAGCATCGATGCTCTTTTTGACTAGAACCGCGTTTTCGTGCTCTTGGTCGGTGTTTTATCAGATAGTGATTCAAGATAAAGGTTAACGTGTTTAATTAATACATGCATAAAACAGCTTTGCACTGATTTACTATCTTACTCAAAAGTCTAATACACACCTATTCACTCTTATACATAAATAATAACCACGTCCGCTCCACACAACTAGCTACATACAACGACCAGGAAGAACTCTTATACATATACCCTAAGATATTCCCATCATCATCTCAGCCTATTCCTATCCACTGCTGGACGTAGGCTTCATTGAGGGTGCGCCAAAGATATTCCCATAACCACATGTAAGTAATCAGTCTCATATACAAAACCATTATTTAATATGAAAAATTTAATGTTCACAGTCTTGGGTGGGAGCCTGTAGTTTCGTAACACAGGTTTATTCCTGGAGTACGACCAGTCTCTTACAAAGGTATTATTAATTATTAATATGTGATTTCTGTTAATCGTGTAATACTTGTTACCTTTGTGAAGGGAAATAGTTGTATTGAATGGTAATGGATTTTTATTATTATAAACACGTAACAGTAATTTATACCTGTGCCTCTCCCAGTCCAAGCTCTATGGCATCGATGCTCTTCCTGACCAAAGCCGCCTTCTCGTGCTCGTGGTCGGTGTTGGCTGCGAGACCAGCCAGTAGCTGCGTGTGCTCTGCCCTCAGGGCTTCGAGGCCGGCGGCTACAGTGCGCGCGCCGGCCACCATCTCCTCCTGCGTCATAGCCGTCATTCTGCCTAGCGATTCGATCTTCTTTCTGGGAACAAAAAAATTTTGGGGTTAATTTTGAAGTGCCTTTACAGGATTTTGTCGAAAAAATTATCAAATTTGGCAATAATCTTTAATCGAGAGTACAGCTAATATGACACTTTGTTTTTTATCGATGTTTTTTATGTCAATAAAAACATGTTAAGGTTAATTTTAAGCTACCTTTGAATATTTCTTTATAAAAATAATTGTTCAATTCTGGCAACAGACTGTTTAATATTGAGATAAAATCTAATGTGGGTTTTCGTTATTTGAAATAGCCATATAATACGCGTCCATGAGTCATGTTCTATGGTACCCAGATAATAAATAATCTTAGAAGATAAATGACGCTTCAACATAGGATACTTGTAGACAGCTGTATACATATTTAATGGCAATTTAAAGCAATTGCTACATACAAATACATAATTCATCTGTAACATGAAGTACTGTTTATACATACGTTACATTTTTCACGATTACTCTAAAAACGTCACACAAATTACATTGACACTGTCAGATAGTTCTAGCTTATCCTAATCGTGGTACCTATCAAGAATTTGCTATAAATCCTTACTAATATTATAAATGTGAAAGGAGACATTTTTATTTTTTACAGATCTTTCAAATATAACCAACAAAAATAAATTCTGTAAATCATTAAAACTACATCTATTAAATTGTTAACCCTATAACATAATAACTATAAATGTAACGTCCTTTATTAAATAATATTTCTGTAACTGTAACCGTCCGAGCTGTACGAAATAATCAAGTAATAAGACCATTAGCGATCACACCCACAGACAAACTGTGAAAACAGTTTTGTGGGGATCTGTTTTTAGCCTATAAGATGAATGTAAAAGTTCTTAATAAATAAATTAAAAAAAAACATTAAGCGTTAACGCAAAAACTACTAAACTCCTCATCATGAAATTTTATTCACATATCTTTGAAGGTATCAGAATTAGCATAGGCTACTTTTTCCGATATTTATCTAATTGATTCAATGCGATCTAAACCGTCGCTAAAAGCTTGTATCTATATTATGAAATACGTAACATTCTTTAAGAGTACCTTCAAAACGTCATACAAATTACATTGACACTGTCAGATTATTCAAGCTTATCCTAATCGTGGCAGCTATCAAACATCTGCTATACGTAAGTAAATAGATACTCGATGACCGTGAGCGACCAGCCTTGTTACTATATCGACGTATTGATTTACTCTAGAAAAATAATCCACACCTTTGGTGTTAAATTTAACTTGTACTATTTCTATTCTGACTTTAAATAGCATTGGCCTTATTATATAAAGCCGGCTTATGGGTTTAAAATTAGTTTCAATTGTGTAATAGAGATAGAGAGGTTGGTAATTTATGTGTTTTGTTTTGAATATAGTATAAATTTATATAGTTATAGACATTCAGGTGGCAGGTTTAAGTGAGCCAGTCCAGCTTGCGTTAACGATAAACATGAACCTCGTAATACAACAGATAGTTCAAAACCAGACTAAATAATGAAGGTTATTCCAGGCCCATTTCGATGTTTCGAGAATTTAAGAGATAATTAAAAAAAAATACACGATCAATAAAATCCAAAATGTTATTTTAATGTATTAAATGTTAATTAATGATGTGATGTTCCTCATATTAAATATTTTGTAACCGGTGGTAAATGATTGAATTGAGCTTTCGTAATAAATTATAATTTCTTTATTTTTGATTATTGCTTTTGTTTGAGAATACTGTTATCAAACGTAAATTTAAGAAAGTAGAAATCATATAGGTACAGTTATTTTTTCTTATAAACAATTTTCATACCGGCTAAGCTAGTCAGACGAATATGAGACTTATTCTTGATAAAATATTTATTATGTTTATATGTATCAGACATACATAATGTATGCATTCCAATCCGGAGCTGATCGCTAGTATTATATATATGATGAAACAGGAAGTGAATGGAGGGCTCTGTCACCGTGAGAGCCACTGATCACGCAATTACTCAATAAAGGGATATCCGATATGATATAATGTATTGGTGACTAATCGACCGATGCCACATCCGACAAGATTTCGCTCGTTTTCCTTTTTTTTAATGAGACAGGCTTGTGTTTAACCGCAACTCATCCGATACAGAGTGAAGTTGTGGACTATCATGGAACAGACGTATATGTGAAGATCATGATTGCCTATTTCAGAGAAAAGGAGGAAACACTCTCATCTGTTTTAAAAATGCAATGCCGTTAACAGCTCTTAAAATGAAGAATAAGTGACAAATATAAATAAAATACAGTTATAAAATAGTCTGATTCGACTTTGCTATAACTGCTAAGTGGTAAAAATATATAAAAAACAAGTCAGGTTACAAGTTTCAACAACTTCAATATTGTTTGCCGAGTCGTAATAATAATAAAAACAAGCACACGTATTAACAAACATCAATAGAACGTATCACAACAATCGGGTGGAATTCGTACACATCCAGCGAGCGGTGGCATTACATCAGTATTTAGTATCGTATGACGGAATCCATTCAAGCGAATCCAGCGGCGTATTGGTAACCCGACACCGTTATTAGCGCAAAGTCTTTGGAATTGGCTTACATAATAGCCACCAGTAGGTTTTGTTACTATGCTTCCACTATAGCAAAAAAGAAAATAGATTTTGATACTTGGCCAAATAATTGGTCACAACGTTGTACTTTTTGGGTGTAAATTGGAAGGAATTTTTATTTCAACTTGAATGTATCTATTTCTAGATGGACAAATCAGCTGTTAATATCTGTTAATACCTGATAAGGTATTTGATGAGTACTAAAGCCTCAGCTGGGAATCTCTGTTCATCAATTAATCAAAGTTATACTGTAATAACAGGACAATATTGGGTATATTGCGTCAAAGGTGTTCAGATAGGTCGACAGACGCATTCTTGAGATATTTGGTGGCTTATTTTAGACGTTAATTTCCAAAGCAATTTTTTTAATTATATATTCATGACGTTGTAAAATAAGCTGGCTAACCTGGATAAAGAGTTACGTAAGATCCCAATTATTTAACATATTATATTAAAACTACCGAAGCAATTAAATCATAAATTGAAGATATAAACTGGATACAGTATAAGTTAGGTACCTTCTAATACAATATGTTAAAGTAAGCCATTCAGGAGATTTAAGATTATATAAAGGATTATGGATTATTCAGGAATCAGGATTTAATTATGCTCCCAGATTTTATACACAAGGAAAACCAGGTTCATCCAACTTCACAATTAGATTCAACCGAGATCCTTATATGAAATCTAGTTTAATTATAAGCTAACTGTTTAAACAACAATACCGATAACGGCATCGCATACCTGTCATAACAGCCATAATAATAAATATGATACTCATGAGAGAATTGCACAGGAACTGATGTATCGTGAATAACAATAGGCTTACCTCGTCTTATGACACAAATATAAACAATTATTTGTTTTTGAAGACTTTATTTTAGGTAGGCTACTAAACAACGTGGCCTGATAACAGGCACCACTCAGAAAGCTACGAGTATTACATTTACTATCCTATATTCAAATTTTGCAAGAACTGTTCATATTTTGCTACCGGCTTTCTATCGCTTTATATATTAAAAATTTAAAAGGAAAAGTAACGTCAATTGATTGAACAACGTAAACGACATACGTAATTGTCCAACTCTAGATAAAATTTGTCCCATTACGTGAGAACACGAGACAGGAACTTCGTTGTATGAATTACAATTACTCCAACATATGGGTCAGTAGTTTACAATATCCTTACACACATCCGCAGATTACACGATGACTTTTGAATTAGCCAATCGTTTGAGATTGAAAGTGATTAATGATACATTCATATATTTGTATAACGGACGTGCTTGTATTATATAAATTCCTTTTAATGTTTTTATTGAAATGATTTATTTAGGTTACTCAAATCGTGTCCGTTGAAAATGTATGTCTATATTACTGTTTTTTAAACCTTACACATTAGAATATCCATTACGTACACAAAGTAACAAAGTTACTACATCTATTCTAAGTTATACCTATTTAATACCGCAACAACTAATCCAATTATTCAAGAAACGTTCAAGTGCTGACTAATAATGAATTTTAATTACCCTGATACACCGCTGGGAATCGGTATGCCCGCAACAATGTATCAATCTAAATTCTGTAACGAATTCTTTGCGCAAGCCTTTTAAGCTTAATTCCTCTATCACATAAATATATATTTATTAGCTATGTCTGATGATATCTTCGTTAATTACAGATGCGTTTTTAGTTTAATTTTTAAAAACTCTTCGCAGCACATTTGACTTCTCCATCTGGTCTTTTTGAGCCATGCCATGCTGACTTGAGCTTACTCCCAAAAGAAGGGGCAATTAATGGCATCTCATCAGAGATGTTTGTCAAAAATACACACACTTCGAATTTTCGTCGACAATTGGACTAAGCATTTTTTGGCTCACCCTACTTAATACCAATCAAAATTTATATTTTCGTTTCCTTAGCATTCCTAATCTGATTTTTCCAACGTAATTATTAAACTGGTTGATAGTACATCTTTAGGTTATATGTCCCTTTGTCTGCGAAGTTGGCCGGGACCCCAACTCGCTGCAGTAGAAAGGAACACAGTGGGGTTTTGGTCGGTACAAGTGCGACATAACCCAAGGTCCTTTTACCGAGGACTATAAGTAGGCATACTATGAGGTATTTCCCCATTTAAAAAAAGGTCATATCCCTCTATAGGTAATATAACCTTAAAGTGAACCTTATTTCCGATACTATGACTCACTCACACACAATGTATAAATCAAAGGCCTTTCAAGTAGGTTACATTATATGTTACAATTGCGATACTTGTAACACTATTACGCGGCATCCAATTACTATGCTAATCTGGTTTCAAACATATATACACATTGATATTATATATTTATTAATTTCATTGACATAGTACGGTGTAGTTCTATTATCTATACATAAAATAAAAACGTAACGAGTCCCTGTCTGTACATGGAAGATACATGA
>JADANM010005719.1:1321287-1345310 GCA_026213755.1 Eurema hecabe
AGGAGACCTTTATTAACGCAATAGAACCCAAAACAATGATTTTTGAAATTTTTGTCTGTTTGTTTGTTCACGCTAATCTCAGAAACGGCTTATCCTATCTAGATGGGGTTTTCAATTATATATTGTGGTAAGCTTCACTTAACATTTAGTGCTTAATTCATGGCAATCGGTTGATAAATAAAAAAGTTATGGCAATTTAAAGAATCACGTTGAACTTGCTGAACGTTTGTTGGCGCGGGTACGGCATTTTCAAAAATGCTGCCCAGAGTCACTTTTTTACGCGGGCGAAGTAGCTGGCACAGCTAGTCTATAATATAAAAGTGAATCGCAAGTAGGTAAGCGCATAACTCGACAACAGCTGAACAGCTGTTTTAATAATTATTTTGTTAGCATATTCTTGGATGTACATGGGTCGTTCTTAAGCAAAAAAAATAATGTAGGATGTACAGACCAGCTAGTAATATATATTTTCTATGGATGTTAACATAAGCAGAAATGATTAAGAAGTAAAAATTTAGTACAATGCCTAAAAACGTTTTTTCTTTGGCCATGAAGATAACCAAATACTAAAGTAATACTTCAGAAAAGGCTTATAATTATTCCACAATTAGCCGATTAGCCGATTTATTCAATTATTTCGTCATTTTACCGTAAAATATATCTATACTAACAATCAAAAACTTAATCATAATAACGGAGACGAAGCGACAGATACATAAGTACAATATTATAAAGTAAATTTGTCTAAAAATTTAACAAAAAGAGTAACCCTAACTCAACAATTGTATTATTTGTCTAATACGACACCCAGCCTTCAAAATGCACGTTTTCTTACAAAATTAACACTTCGGATCGAATCACCAGAAGTTAGCATTTCAATAACACACAATGCAAACAAAGCCGTAACATTGCATTCTGTACTGAATGATTTACCAATTACATGTAACAATATCATTAGCCCAAAATAAGATAATTTACTTGATACTGTTGATGCATTTAACTAATTCCCCACTTGAAACGTAAATTTTGTAGTATAGAGACTGATAGTATTGTGGCGAGGTCTACCACGCTTAAAAAAATAGACAATATATTAACAACTTCGACAATTTGAAATTTGATCGACTGGTCGGACTGATAATATAGAAGGCAATCGAGTGGGCGAGCTAACTAATGGAAAGTGGTCATCACCGGCCATAAACACTCGTAAGTCGTAGAGTCAAGCTCAGTCCTGTATCAGTCCTGTGATAACATTTCGAAAAGGACATAAATTTTCCTAAAACTATCTTACAGAAACAAACCTTGAAAAATGTATCTCTTAAATCACAATAGGCATTAGATCCAACTAGGCATCGTCAAACATTTTCTTTCCCCCTTTCTTCAGACTTTGCACCCTTCATTGGGAAGCTTATGTTTAAGCTGTCTAGAACATTCCATCTCGTTTCAGTGCAGGATAAAATTCGAGATGGTGGTATTTGCTCGTTAGTCGTGTAGTTTGAAGGTAATTGCCGTTTTCCGTGTCTCCTATTTAGTTAGACACGTCAAAGCACTGTAGGGATAACGTTGGTACAAAAAGTTTAGGGAATAGAAAACAGTAGGTACTAAGGTTAATTTGCGGTTGAGAAAGGTTTAAAGCTTTCTAAAAGCGTTTAAGGATCTGAATAATTCCAAGTTTAAAAGCCTCGTTAATTTTAGTTTTTTTTTTGCTTTGTCTTTGATAACGTACTTGAGAACTTTTAAAATAAAATATTGTAAAAGTTGCTACAATAGCATTAGCCTAAATTATTTTAATAGTTGCACTAGTTTTGCCCTAAGGTTTACAATCTAAGTTTCTAAGCGTAAAATTAGATTTGATAAACTCTCATTAGTAGTAACTCATACTTATTAGTTATCCGAATGGACATCGGAACTTTCTGCATTCAATAAACAGTGCAGTACATTGACTGCACGGCTAATTTAATCTAAACCATGATTTAAGTGCACCTTCTTTTAATACGCTTTATTTTATTATCACGTTACTATAATAAATAAAACAATCTGATTAGGCTAATAATAGTACAAAAATAATGCTATCTTGTATTCCAATTGTAATATACATATCTGACATATCTACGATTAGTACTTCTCAAATTAGCCTGTTCGACATAGCAATTTTCATTTAAAAAGTAAAAATCTTTCCAGCTAAATTCTTCAAGACTTGGTCGTCAGTTTGTCGTCCCCTGTAACCATGGCAACGGGGCTATTTTATGCGCTACACGTCGGCTGTTACAGCCCCCGTCTTGGGAAGGTCGTAACTTCGCCCCGAATCTCGAGGGTAGCCTTGATACTTGGATGGATAAAATATATTCTTGGAAAATAAGCAGATTATGTTTCGTTTTATTCCGTGAGCTTCTTGTATAAATTATTTGTGTTATTTCAAGTAAGATAAGAGTGTCTCTATTTCATATATTTATTATGAAATACGGACTCGACAACCTTAAGTACAAAAATGAAATCTATATTCCGGCTACACATATTAGACTAATCCACAATTCATGGCCTTCTAGCCTGTTTAAGGCAATACCTACGGGGACAAGTAATGTTTAACTATAACAAAAATAAGTTATTCGAGAGAACCTCCTATAAACTAATTAATCCGGCTTGAAGGACTAACGTATCAGTCTTTATAAATAAAAACATAAATTATTTAAATAATAAATATTACTGCAATAATAAGCTTAAACAAATATACCTGCAACGTACATAAAACAACATAGATAAAAATTAATTTAATTTATGTGATCAAACCTATGTCTTACTATGTCTACGTAACAATTTTTCTGATTATTATCATCTCAAACTCAATCAATTTAGTCCGCTGTCTAATAATTGCTATCTATAGATCTTCATTGCATACAAAACCAATATTAGGACAGTCGATAGAGCCATCAAACTCTCGTTATCAGTAAAAACGTCCGTAACGTTATTTTTATCAAAAGTTAATTTCTAGTCAATAAATAATAGTTATAATTAAAAAAAGTACTCTACTTTTTTAAGGTAGTCAGGAAAAAATCATTTAGCGTAGGGTAGCTGTATGGGATATAAAACTTTTTGTCCTACTGTAAGAAATAAACTTTATAAGATTGTACCTAGTCAAGTTTAATGTTGCCATACCATATGTATAGCAGTTTTGGAAGTAATAAACGTATGGTCAATATGAAGCTTCATTTTTTAAGGCTGGCGGCAGAATTTCATTGTATACAAAGCTAATATTGCCACACTCGATGGGCCGATCAAACATCGGGCTATCGTTTTAGAAACAAAGGGAAAGCAATTTCCAATTTGATCCCTTCTTCCTATGGAAATATTACTAAATCTAAAAAGGAAATAGGACTCGTCCGGTTCTTCTCCGAAGCAACTGCTTTTTGAAACCGAATTCTCTTTGTTTAAAATATTTTGTACTATATTTTATAAGGAAGCTTAATAAAGAAATGAATAAACGCCATTACATTTTAAAGGCCAGCAACCCACTCCAGAGCTGTCAAGCTCTGCGAGTGTTCACGGGCAGCGATGATCACTTTTTATCAGGTGGCTCGTTTTTTTATTATGGAAATGCGCACGTGGCTCACCTGCTCGTTTGCTATAAAAATTTGCTTATATGAAGTACAAAGATGGCTTTGAATTTATATTACTTTTAAACGGTATTAGATCAATTATTATTTTGCTATATACATTAATATTTACAGTTAAAATTTATGAGCAAAGTATTTCTGTCATATAAGGCTATCGACTGAGTTTCATTGCCTATCGAACTAATATTGGGACACTCGATAGCTTGATCAAACATCGGCTATCGGTTCAGAAACAAAGGCGAGGCCATTTCCCTTTTGGAAAGAAGCCAAATGCAACTGGTACTCTTTTTGTAGTAAAAGAAAAATCAGTTTTAGACGCAAAACTAATTTGTACATTTGTATTCGTTTTCCTTTTCATATTAAAACGCACCTTGTTCTGACTTAAAACTATAATAAAATAACTTAGCTACAGCATTATTGATATCTAAATTTTTAATTTATATTTCTTGCAATCAAATTAAGGCAAAATGTGAAAAACGGCCTAAAACCTACCTATAATAAAAAACCGTTCTAGCCATTTAGATTATTTAAGTATCGAAGTATATTAATATAGGTTTATCATTCATTTAACATGCCTTATAATATAAATAAATAAAATAAAATATTGTCCGTACATCAAACCACCTTGTATAACTATCTCAAACATACATCTGTAAAATAAACCATAAAATAATTGAGTTACAGCCCAAACTGAGCGGTAGATATGTAGTTTGCGAAAAGCCAGACGAGTGTCTAGACTAAATAAATCCACGAAAAGTTTTGATATAAACAAAACATCCATTAAAAATTTACCAACGGATCGCGAGCTTACAAAAGTTGAAGACGTATCATCATAGGCTTAGCTTAGCTCGTTTATTCGTAGCATCATCATAATATTATACATATGTATGACTAGCTGTTGCTCGCGACTTCGTCCCCGTTGATTTGTTTTTCCATTACTTCTTCGCTCCTATTAGTCGAAGCGAGATGCTATGTAGCCTAAAGCCTTCCTCGATAAATTGTCTATTCAATAATAAATATATTTTTCAATTCGAACCAGTAGTTCCTGAGATTAGCGCGTTCAAACAAACAAACAAACTCTTCAGCTTTATATATTAGTATAGATGTGAATATAGAGTACATTCACACACCTTTGCACCTAATATATGCTGAAGAATCTAGTGATGTCTTTGAACTGTATAGTCAAATTGTTTTTATATATCTAAATTCACTGTTATGGGCTATTTAGCGCTAAAGACTAGCTGGTTAAAAACGTAGACGCTGTGAACGTGCTAACAATATAGTAAGGCTGGCTTATTCCTCTAGTTTTAATGGGTGATTTAATTCTAAGATATCGATTAAGTATTTTGCTAATACATAAACAGATCCTAATGCCTTGCCTCCCCAATATCCCACAACCTTCCCACAAATAACCAATACTATTAAGTCCTAAAACAATCATTTGACTTTTCTCGCTATTTCGTTAAACAATAAATTTTATACAGATCCGTGTCTCGATCGATGAGTCTAGACTGGACAAAGGGGAGGTGGAATTAATAGCCATTAAAAATTTCTACGCCGCCAATTCGGCGCGGTATTTCCGGCTCCACAAACTTCACTGTTGAACTTTTGTCGCATTGACGACCAGTGTCAACAAAATGCATTGTTTTTTTGTAAATTCCTTCTTTAGCCCTAAACTGCTTGACACTTCGTTCGTTAAATGCCTTTTTACAAACTTTGTGGAGCGAAAACACTGCATTTACGAACACCAGCTCGTAAAATCGTTTACTGCTGTCACAAAATCCTACTAGCATATCGACCTAATAAGGAAAGAGATGATCACATATATACATTAATCATACATTTTTTTATAAAATTACGTAAAGATTATAAATAGGCCCTGAAACTAAATTAATGCAATGAGGTACTTTCAATGACACAGATTTTCATTCTTAAACTATAAAAGTTACTATTCAAAACCTTAAAATATACATTTGATACCAAATCACTCTATAAAACAAATAAAGACTAATTAAATTTATTAATAAACTATATCTTACAACTGATTCTCGAAATCTAATAACATATTTCAGGCATACTTACATCCTATATGCGTTCAAAGTCTTCGACATTGTACAGACGATCTAACAAAACTTATCCATTCCACAACACTTACACTAAAGCACTATAGTTATGTATATACACTAAATCGTATGCACTATTAAATCCTTATAAAAATATTCACACTCGTTATTTTTATCTCGTCTAACTAAAACACCATATAATTAATGAAAGACGTTACATTAGAACAAAACCATTTGCTGACAATACTACGAAATATATGTCAAATTATCTATATTACATTTTAGGATTTCATGTCCTACATACACACTGTTTGAAATGATAATAGAGATACAAACGAAAATAACATTCACACTATTGACTAAACAAATTCTAAAATTAATGTGCGACTCTCGACTCGTATGTGACATTGAAAATACAAGGAAAACATATCCATAACTAATACAAATTTTAAAATTTGCTAAACTACTCGATCAATAAAAATCACGTTATGGTAAGACATTAGATAAATTTAAGTCATAAGACGAACTACAACAACATCACAAAACCACAATCTACAAATCTAAGAATATTACTTGACAATCTAACGCAATTTCCGTCTCTAATTTGTAAACTACGTCGCAAATGAAATAACAATTATAAACAATACTCAACTAACTTCTGTTATACTGGCTGGTACTCGAGAAATTTCCAAAACCGCCTTCTATTACGACTATAAAACAATTTTCATCTTGTTGAATATTAATTGCAAAGTTACGTAAAAGAAAAACACGGCAACATCCCAGCAAAAGTCTAGATATAAGAAACACCTTCAAAGCACTGATAAAACCATTACGGAGTGAACGAACGTACCGTTCGTTATAAAAGAATTAATAACCGAACATGAACAATTATCCAAATCATAAGAAGACTATTAAACCGTCTATCGGCCTACAAAAGCAAAAGTCAATAGCAAACATCAAAACACACGTGTAATTTGGCACACTGCATAGCTTGCCAATAATTGCCCAACAGACGAGCGAGATGGATATATTAGAGTCACGTTGGACGACAGAGAGGTAGGGAAAATTAAAATATAGATCACTCCTACGCAACACTCGAGTCATTGATCCCTTTTGGATTGCGTTTGTTTATTTTCCTTCTTATATCATCTTTGAGAACTGTTCATACCTATGAATTTGTCTAGGTAGATATAGACAGGTGTTCTAGTGCACTTGACCTAAAATAATTGTATATATTTTATTTTATTTGGCATTTAATATCAACACGTTTTTTCGAAATATATTGTGAAGGTCGGTAAAAATAAAATAACGTTTAGCGTTATTTTTTGCGAGTCTTTTCGAAGTATCCAGGCCTTCCTCTAAGACAAAATGAATAATAGATTTTTAAATAAACAATCTATCTGTCAATACCAATAATCTTGAAATAGCATTTGAAGACATTATTTATATTAAACAGTCATGTCAGTTTAAATATATCTAAAAAAATGCAAATGATGCTCATTTTCATTTTTAGATTTTTTGCAAATTTACAATTTCATAAAAGAAAGCATATGTTATGGTCTACTTCCCATTTGTGTATTTAGTATAATACTTTGCAAGAGGCAGCAAGGTCAAGCAGCCAATATCTAGTAAAAAAATCTGCTATGATATCCCAAAAATAAAGAAAAATATTAGAAAACATGGCAGATTCATAGACCCTAATTTAAGCCCTAGCTTAAATAAATGAGTATAAAAAGATTTAACTGACTCAAACAACAGACAATCTTCCCCGACGACGCGACAAAGAAAGTAAAGAAAGTGTCCATTTGAGAAACGCAGCAATTAAAACTAAAAAGGCAGCAATGCAGAACGGTCCGAATGTTGAAACGAATACAGATTTAGTATAACCAACATATTTCGTATACGATCCTATTTTAAACCACCAAGAATAATTTGGATAACAATTTGTGGAAAACGAACAAACTTCGAAAATATAGACCTTGAATTATGATTGACAATTTTCAATACAAACTTGTTTTTAGCAAAAATGTATAACATCACAGAGAAGATGAGTATATCTAGAAATGACGAGTAACTCTAAAAAAATTCTTCTTAAAAGACCGGTAATTTTTCATTACCAGTTGAAATCTAAGGTCTTCAGCTGATCCCTTAACACAGTTCCTTTCATACCAAACGCTTAACACTCAAACTACACACATAAAGAAATCCTATAACACATGTAGAACATAAAAATAGGTCAGGCAATAACGTGAACACTGCATCATTTTGTTGGTAACGACTCACGGGCGACTTGACTTATTTTAAGCCTTGCAAAGTCTATTGGACAAACTCAATCGATTTGATACAATGCATTCCTAATAATAAAAGCCGGCGGGGTATAATGAACCGTTGAAATAGCGATAACAGAATATTATAATATAGAGAAGTATTGAATTTTTATCAATGCGATAGTCTGTTGAAATAAAACAATTTATCAATTGTATATATTCGAATTTATTTCTCTCTGACGATTAATAATAAATTGTCGAATTCGAAACCGCGATACATTATTTTATCTGACATACTTTTAATTGTTAGTAGAAAAAAAATAGTATATAGATAATGGGGATACGACAATCTTGATGAAAATATACAGTTATACAACAAGAATTAGATTAAATATGAGAAAAATTACGTTTTTAAAAAGTTCTTTAATCATTTCCATTCGAGTAACTAAAGAGATTAGAGATTGAAACGCAAACCGTTGATGATTAAGCACTATCTACGATCGTAAAATTCAAAACTACGGCTTACATAATATCACCTAATACGAGACAGCGGGAATATTACCTTCCTACAGCTAAAAACCGTTGTCATCGCGTTTCCAACAGCAATCATATTACAAGTGGCAGTATTTAACAATTTCAATTATTTACAAATCGATTGCACACACATGAAAGTTTATGTTAATGCTGTAATCAATTTAATTGTATCCGTTATTAGATTACCATTATCAGCGTTCGACGATTATTTAATATGACTTAATTTTATGTTCCAAGTCTAATGGTCACTTATCTGTTTGATAACAGGTTATATAGGATTAAAATGGACACTTAGATGCAAAGCCCGATAAAGCCCAAGTGTTAATAGGAATTTTAATTGGCCTAGAAAATATTAGACGCCGAGGCACTCAGAAAAACCTAATATCAACAACTGTACCTAATCTTATAACATGCAAACCTATCAAGATCGTCAAACGAGTACAAACAACGCAAATCAATAAAATAAAACACGCGATTGTTGAAAAATAACAAAGAACGGTCACTAGGATTGATTTAAAAGCACACGAACCTAATGGAGCGAACAGACACTATCGTATGCTCAATATATAAAATCTAACACTATTTGTAGTACAAAACCGGGACGGCGAAAATGGACGCGTAATTCTTTAGCGATTTAAATGCCGGTACGGAGAAACGTTTGGCTACACGCCCTGCTCCGATGGTGGCT
Source organism: Eurema hecabe (assembly GCA_026213755.1). Taxonomy (NCBI): domain Eukaryota; kingdom Metazoa; phylum Arthropoda; class Insecta; order Lepidoptera; family Pieridae; genus Terias; species Terias hecabe. Next base: position 1,330,448 of record JADANM010005719.1, read on the forward strand.
CGGAGCGTACTAACAATTAACATCGACTAGCTAGAGACGCTACGCTATCCACTGGACTATCGACAAGTGCACCACTATGCTGCACTGTCCCGGTTTAGAAAAAGGGGTCGTATATGTGATACAATAATGTTTTGTATTTTTATGAGAGTAAATATAAAATAAGGTCAAGGACAATTTCGCGAATTTCTCATCAACATACTGGCTTGAAATAAAAAAAAAAATTTTAGGATTCAAAGTACGCGTTCAAATAGCTTTTACTACACTTTCACATTTATTTTTTTTCGTCAAAATTTCCTGTGTTTTTAATCTCAGTCTGTTATACCTAACTGTTATTTCCTAACAAGCACTAACACCATAAAATGCCAGGATCAGGAACCACCTGTTCAACAAAATTGATAAAAGCAACTTTATAACCTCAAAAATACCAGTAGCTTCTCTTTTCAAATCTCTACCATTACAACAATTAACCAAAAACCGTACCTCTACGGCACAAATAAAATAAAATAATTCAGGGCACGCTATAAAAACCAGCAGTATCGATTACATCGCATCACTTCTCCGCTGGGGTTGCCACCCTCGTCTACCCCGCACACATGCGCAACTCTAACACCCGTACGTGCGCACACACACACACACAAGCACACACTGCGGCTTATGAATCATCACGCTCAAATTGATAGAGCAAACTAGTCTGCCAAAGAGTTCATGAGCACTTTATCATGCGAAAAGCAACAAAGGGCCTTTGATAAATTCCACTGTGTTAGCTTTTCATGTCTACTCATACAAATCTCTAAAACAATGGCCCTATTTAATTAGCCTATTGTTAATGAGTGTCAATAAATATGAAAGAACTTCGTTGCGTTTAAATAAAGTCAATGTTTAATATATCTCCGTTCAGTTACACATACAATATATACCTACTACATATTATAGTAACACTTGAACCGTCAAGGTATTACAAAACAATTATGTACTAGCGGTTCGCCAAAATCCTAAACTAAGTTTAGCAATATTTTTCTGTAATGTTTACTATCAATAAAGATATTTATTATTTACTTAATTCTTTATTTATATCTGGTACATTTACTGTCTTAATACTAGAGCTTTGGGGTTTTCATTTACTATTATTGGTTTTGTTTTTACTTTGATACCCAAAAAGTTTTAAAGGGGTTAATAATTTATTAAACAAATAATATTTTATTTTATTTTTTATTTAATATGTATATTCAAATATTTGTCATCAGCTATTTCTAAAGTTCTTACATAACACAATAAATATAGCGACTTAGATTTCCATAGCTTTTTTATGAGTCATAAATATTTAACAACGGTAATAGCAGTCCATGCAACACATGTAAATATGTAGCTTTTGCCTATTACTGTTTTGAAACTTCAAACATTTAAAAGCTCTTAACGTACCTAACAAGAACAATTTAAGTTCGAAACTATTACTTTCTAATCTGTACTCGCAAGGATATTTCAAGAATTTAAAATAAATTAATAGATACTACACCAATATTATTAAGAGGTTCATGGTTCATGAATTTGAGAAAACGTAGATTGTTATCTGATCGTCTACAGAAATAATTCTACCGATAAAAACCTTAACTATTGTGAGTAAACCCGAAAAAAATAAACAAGATTTAAAACAATCATTAGTATAAGTAACAGTACGTACATTTTTAATAATTTAAAATTAAACTAATGCTTCTATTGAAGGAAGACTTTAAAATTGAGCAGATGTTGCCAAAACGGATTTTACGTAAGACAAGGTCGGGATAATCAATACGTTGGACGCCGACACGTCTGCCGAACGTATACACTGGAAATTAGCTAAACCAGCTTAAATGCTTTACCTAGACAATTTTGGTAAAACGATCACGAAGCTAGAGTAGACGCTAGATTAGTTCAAAGCGTTGGAATAAAACACTTTATAAGGGACTAGAATTACGTATCTACTGGTATTGATATGACATTCGACATGTTTGGGTTACTTTTACAGATAAAAAGTTAGTCATGTAAACGATTTGGGTTTTATAATAACATTTACAAATAATAAAGTTAGGGAGACGAATAAACCCAGAAACACCCACAGAAGCGTATAAAGCTTACAAAGGTCTAGCTCTGGTCATCATAAGTGAAGATTTAAATGAGATTTTTCTACTGTTTTGCAACATCTTGACCTGAACATGTTATATTCACAGTAATCATAAGCAAAATATATACGTCACTAACTATCGAGAACAAAGGAAACATAAAAGTTGTTACTTACACAGATAAATAATCAACAAACCAAGGAAAGTTAAAGATATGCAAAGGATTGTAAAGACCGTAAAAGGCATATTTTTCATAATTACTACCAAAGTTGCCACCATTTTCCGTCAAGCAAAGACACGGGTATTTCAGTACGTGCTAACGTAAATATAAAGAACAGAAAAAATATTTTAATGTGTTTCACAGATGGTATCATCATGTCAAGAATAACGATGTATCATTTACAAAGTACACCAAATCAACGTTATATTGCGCAAAATTCTCGAGTTGCACTTTATAATGAATGCAAAGATAACTAAATTAAAAAATAATCATAAATCCCTTTTTGTATTTTTTGTTTATTTCGTGGAGACATTCTCTTACGAAGGATACGAAACCCACTTCTTTGGAAGTTTAAGGGTTACGTGGAACTTGAAATTGGCATTGTCGCGAAGTGACATTACCAAAAGAAAACCTTCTCCTTGAATCACTGATAAAAAAACATGAAAATCGTTTGCGTCGTTTAAAGATTTAAGCATACATATTTAAACTTTGTATTATACTAATGATAATGAAGATGCTTTTATTTTTTAATACCTAACATAGATATCTTTTGTAAGTTCATAAACTATCAGTTTGTGTGAGATAAGATATTAACTATTCAAGTAACGTAGAATAACCAAGTACTGTTGTAGCATTTCTAAGGAAAACCACCTCATCGTTTGACCGCAATACGACAAGGACACGTGGGTGACCTCTTTGGTTGCCACACACTATTTTTCATCTTCTCTCTTTATTACAGATGCGTCTTAATATTTACTGTCGTTATCAGTAATAAAAATGCATATTAAAAAAGGTTAGTAAAAAAGTATACTTTTATGAAAAATAAAATTCGATTACAATTAAAGGAACGTGTATTTCACAAGATTTCAGTTATGACATCGTTATTTCCAAACAAAATGACGTAATCATTGTTTAACTGTAACATCGTGCGTAATAAACATTTACGATTTATTTTATAGACTGCAAATTCTACAATAGCTATATGTATTGGAGATACCAGTTCTTAATGAGTACTTAGAGTTAACAAGATAAAGTAAAAAAACTAAAACCCAACTACGACAAAAAACGACGCTGAAAAAGTATAAAAGTACCCCATGAATACAGGTAAAGTCACAAGCAAATGCTAGTAATATATATATATTCGAAATGTACAAGTGAAGCGCTTTAAAATGATACCAAACACGGCATATCTAGCTTAACTTTATTTTTTTACTCTGTATATTTTGTCCGCTAGAGGGCGCCACATTGAATTTGGTGAAAATCTATATAGCCTATAACCAGCGGACAATTAAGACGCTTCTAATGATATGTCATTTGTCGAATTCTGATTAGTGGTTTAGAAGTTACGAGGGAACAGATGAACATACATACATACATACATACATACATAGCCTGTCAAAATCATAACCCTCCTTTGGCTTTGCCGTAGTCGGGTAAAAAACGGATTGTTGGACCCATTTAAAATTTGCGCTAAGCTACAATCATATTTGCTTGAATAAATCCACTGCATATACCCAAGTAAAAAGTTTTAATCAATAGAAAAAGTATTACAAACCAATCGATCTATTCAGACAATAGACCTCTCGCAGATATGGGCCAGACGAAGAAGACAATACAATGCGTATTTGTCAAGATCTAAACCAACTGAGCTTTCTCTTCGGATGGTTGAATCGAAATTTGTTTTGACAATATTGAGTCTATTGTCTTTATGAAACCAATTTAGCTGATGGTAAGCAAACGTTAAAAGATCTATGACAAAGAAGAATAGAGGATGGGAAGGGAAAATTGAATTTCCACGCTTCCAATTACCGAACGAAACCTCTGATGAGATGCTACAACTTGACGCTGATTTTCTGGGAAAAGGTGCTCATATCATATGCCAGTGCTCGAGACGGCTTAATTCAGCCATAACATATTATAAAAACAAGTCGCTTTCTTCTATCTGTCCCTATGTACGCTTAAATCTTGAAAACTAAGCCACCGATTTTCACGCGGTTACATTTTTCAGATGGAATAGCGATTTCCAAGCGGATAGTATACAATACATGCATAAATGCTGGTAAAACCGGGCGCGGATGGTTGATTATAAAAAAGTAACTTACTAAATGGGACTAGCAAAATTATATTTCGTATGAATAACTCTTCAGATGCTTCTTTAACTTTAACAAAATTTGCGCTGTAATAATAAAACAAAGGTCTTAAACGAAAGTCGTCAGACATAAAATATTTGTACTAAAATACGGTGGGGACAAATTGATTAAACGTGGGTTAATTGAACTGATGACAATACTTTTGAGATGTAGGTCAGGCCGTATTGGAAACTGATGTTAATTATGTCAAGGGTGGTCCAAAGTGAAACAATATTATTAATTCTAACTGCCTATGTACTTAAAAATTGCATTCTCTTAAAAAATGTTGTCTTATACATTTTATTTGAGAGACCAACATATCTAAATTCAACTCTTTTTTAATAATTTTCATCTACAATACGTCTGTTAATCATTACATGGTATAAATCCAAGTGGCTCTATTCTGACTGTCCCTATGTATGCTTAAATCTTTAAAGCTACACGGCGGATTTTTAGGCGGTTTATTTTATTAGAAAGTGATTCAAGAGAAACATTTATATGTATTTTACAGGCGGGCACAACAGTAGGGCATAGCTCAGATCAGAGATGGAACATGGTCGGTGGAAGGTAAAGTCTGACGTTTCGTTGTTCCGAGACTCATAGGATAATCCCCAGTATTAAAAAAGAGCATGTTTATTCACTAGGTACGTCTAGAAGAGAATGTTTCTAATACCAAGATAACGAAAGACGATCAAATTTCTCTAAAACTGGAGCCACTCTCGAAGATACGATCATTACTTCGATCACAAGAATCTTAATCACAATTCATCATTAAACATAATTACGAAACCGCGGAGGCGATGGGATAGAAAGTGGTCACGAAATGCGATACAATTTGTGGAGTAATTGAGTAAAAGTCCAGCTCACCGATCTAACCTTTACAAAATGTGGATTAGATGTTACTTTCATTAGTACTTTGGGAGTGTTGGAAAGTTTCTACATTATGAAAGTCTATTGTTTAAGATAATATTATTGGACTGATCGATTCATCCAGATAGGAAGATTGTTTGTTGGAGACGCGTTCAGTCAATTTTTTTTTATAATTAACTTTCAAATACACAAACACAATGAAATGTGTATATTTATATGAACAACTCCGAAGAGTCTCGCATTATTTTCTTACAAAATATAAAAAAAACCGCCACAGTTTTTGTTAGGGCAAATTCGCAAATACCACAATTTCCGTTTTATACAGCTTCGAGTAGGCTTCTCAGATTCAACACGTCCGGGAAGTATCAAATCCAGGTAAAAGGATCAAATTTTGCAACTTTATTTAAACATCCTTTAATGCATTGTATTTTTTTATTCAGCGAAAGGCGAGCGCTTGACCACAGGTCGCCTGAAGGTAAGCGACGTTACGGGCGAAAATGAAACGCGCTCGCTTAGAAGAAGTCGGTTCAGTCCCGTTCTTACAGTTCAATATGTAACAGCAATACCTTAGTTACTCTACCTCGACTTACGCTAATCCCGAGTTACGCGACTTAATATTCTACATTAAAATAACTTCGGATTGTGTATACACTCTATTAATAGTTTGTTATATTATCTAGAATTGGACACTAATCATTTCCTAAATTATTGTTTTATTTAGTCTCCAGTCCTAATTAAACAAACTTTGTACATATTTGTCTTTATATGCAAAATTGTACCCCGATTTACCCGAATTCGACTTAAGCGGAGAGCGCTCAGTCCTACCCGTCGCGTAAGTCCGGGGTATTACTGTACTGGTCAAGGGAAGGCATTGACGCAGTATGAAATGCTTTTTGCATGCGAGGCTCTAGTTAGTACAGACTACAAAAGTTGATAAGGATCACCGGAATTTGCTAAACATTAAATGATATCATTAACATTATTTTTTCTTATTGTCCTAACACTTATAGATATAATCTTAAATTATTAGGTTTTGTAATTTGGAACGTGTTTATAAACTTTCACGGCTTAATGTACATATTATTTTTGTGGCAAGACAAATAATTTTAAATTCGCGATATTGAATCATTCTTTCATAATGTACGGTAAAAAATAAGAGAAGCGATCAGGTGAAATAAAAAAGCGATATTGCACCTCTGCTGTCTTTTGCACCAAACAACTTTATATCTATACTTTTTTGATGACCATACCCCAAAACGCACCAACAAATATATCCTTCTCTTAATAGTAGAAGTTAAAATTTATTTCAGCATAGATATTTCATCCTACAAATCCAAAATGCGCAAAACTGTACCTCTTTATATAATATCATAGAACTATAAATAAATAATTGTATATTTTTCACGTCATCGCGAGTCAGGTCGGTGTAGCAAGGACGCAAAATGGCGGACATGCAACAAAAACTATAAACTGCATTATCATTATAATAGTCGACTGAAAATAGTACCTGCATTCTTCAGTAAAAGGAATTTTATTTTTTTAACTTACTACTTAAGTTAACCTTTTTTTAAACAGCTCTTTTAATATAACTTTAGTCGACAGGCAGTAGATGTCTTTTTTTTTTGACGGGGGGAAATCCTCTTACGGAGGCAGTAGATGTCTGTCCCTGCCTATGTATGCTTATCTTACAAACTACGCAACCGATTCTTTTCGATCTTACGATTTTTCCTTATTAGATAAAGTGATTAGTCTATGTGTATAATAGTTTTAAAACCGCGTGGCGCGGCTCTTATAAAAAATACTCTGATGAAGATCGCGAGACAGTCAGTTTCCAGCGCCTACTTGTGCTTTTCCAAATACATTGAGAATACTAAACTCGTTCAGAAAAAACTCTCGTTTAAAAACTTTTCTCGTATCAGCAACATTTATCCGCAAACTTAAGCTTCCATCTTCCTCCCTATCTATACCTAGATGACACAAGATGTGACGCCGCGTTGCTCGCTAGTAATTCCATAACACTAGCCAGCTGCATTCAAGTGTAACATTGGACGCTCGACCGTGACCTCGGATGACGGTGGACAACGAACAAGTTCCGACGACGAGTTCCATTCAATACTCTACTGTGTTTTATTTTAAAATAACTACACGGGACCAAGTACGTACAGAACAGGCTCATGTCAGCGACAATTTCCTTGTTAAACATTTTAATTTATTGTTATAATTTATAGCTTTTTATCTTAACGTAAATTTAGTAAGGTAGTGTGAGAGATAAGTTTTGTATCTAAGTAGTTTTTAAAATAAGTTTTACTTATAAAACATCACTTTTATATTTTTGATGGTTATTGGTTTGTTTATACATATTCACTGCAATTGATCAACAAATAACTTGATCAGTTTTATATGCGGTCAAAACAGACGAACAATAATCTATGATATATTATTAGCAATTATAGTGAGTATTAGTTAAATTGATTGCAGCAACTAGTAATTATTTATTATGGCCTAATCTTTAATTGTATATGATGGTCAACTGAGCAGGAGTTACTCCTGAAGGTTAGTGTCCACCTCCAACTCACTATAAGAGTAAAAAAAGCTATCATTACAACCTTACATCGGTAATAAGAAAACAAATCATGACAAAAGGAAAGTAAGAATGGCATAACGGAGGGTAAATAAAAAAATTGCTTTCTAGTGCAATAATAGCGTGTGGAATAAACTGAAGGAAATTTCTTAAGAGCTTTACCAATGTGATGCAGACTTTTATAAGAAAAAAACCCCTGGAAAATTGCTGCTTAATGCTTGCAGAATAGTGATGCTACTCAAGTAAGAAAATTGTAATTACTAATTGTACAAACTTTCAGAGTTTCTTGCAGGTTTTTCCCTGTAAAAACTTTCTGATCAAGTCGTACAATATTGTTTTGTAATATCACTACAATTTGAAAGGTTTTATTGTTGAATAAAGATATTTGACCTTTAAAAGTCATATCCTGTATTTTTGAGTATAGAATCTGGGGGTAGAGGATAAATTCGAAATGGGTTAATTATTAAGTTGCATTAATAATTTTCTTATTCGAAAATGTATAGGTTTGCTTATTGTTTTTTTTTTTTTAATATTTAGTTATTGTCCGCTTGGTGTTATCTCATTTAAAAAGAATTACGATAAAAAATTTAACTATTAAATGAAAATTCCTACTTTACAAGTTTATGCAGTGACACTGTTTTTTATTTACAATATGTGTGTTAGTTAATCATGTAAATGTGTACTGATAAATGATTGTTTTGTAATAACATAACAAATCAAAACTGTTACTATATATAACCTAGTTGAATAAAGATATATTTGAATTAGAATTTATCTTAAAATATTTTAAAATAATCTGCATCTTACACCAAAAGATTGGGCTATAAAATTCTGAACATCTAACTTATTAACATCATCTATTGAGCATACTTAATTAATTGCATATAACTTAGAACTCTATAGATCATAATAATAAAAAGAAAAAAAATGTTAAAGTTTTGGTATAATTGAAATATTAGTTATATTTAAATCTATAATAGTCCAAAAAAGTAGTATATGTAAAATATTCATGTCAAATGAGATAAGTTTGATTGAGAATATGAACAATAGTATAGGAAAATTATTTGTCAACAAAGTGGAACAAACATTACAAACACAACATGTTTTTCTAGCAGAAACATGTTATTAGATTTAAATATTTAAAATATTTATTTAGTCTCTAGATTTAATTCAATGATGTATGCCTAGTACATAATGAGTAAGCATTTCGATAAAAATTAAATGATAGTAGGTAAGATTATAGAATTTAGTCTTGATAACAGTGATAATCACAAATGTATTCTAATAATTTGTTCTAGATTTCATACCCTATGAAATGGTTAATAACTGAAAATTGAAATGTAATTGTAACAAGCCTTTCGTTTTGAGGTCTATATCATGTCTACATTAGAAGGACAGGCGATTAGTCATTCAAAGTTTAGCCTACACAAGTTTGCAAATATCGGTCAACAAACCCGCTGCTCATTAACGTTGCCGTTAGAAAGGCATATTAATATTTTATTGCTATTAACAATCTTATTTCGCAGACACAAATTCAAAGATAAAGAAAAAACGTCTCAGATGACTGGCGCAGACAGTAAAATGGCGTTTCAAATTTGCAGTTATATACATATTAGAAAGCTTTTTAAAGTAGTGTTAAACCTAAAACTTTTAATATAAATGAACTATATTAATATAAAAAGCTACTCCTGTGAATATCATCAAAGAAAACTTTAAAATTACTCACCTTTCTATATATTTGACAGCACACAGCACTATGGAATCACTGTTACATCAGTACTGATAACATTCAGAATAAACAGTCAGTCCACAGAATATAAAAAAAATATAATTTCTTTATGTTGGCGTTATAAATTGAAAAAGTTTTTTTTGTTGGAGAAATGATCATAAGAATATTCATACATTATATTATAATATTATATTCATAATTTTGAATAATTTACTTATGCATTAACTTACAAAAGTAAAGAATTGAGAAGAGGATATAAATAATGAAATTAACTCTTTAAAAAATATTTTGGTGTGTTTTACTGTAAAATTTTCTACTATTTATATTTTTAATTAACTTCTGCAGCCGCAACATTAAGTAATTACTGATAAGGTGAAATTAATCGTTAGCTTAAAGTCTTTCGTACAGAAATTTTGACCATTTACTAATATCAGTATGTAAATATTCATAAATTATATCTATTCATACTGGCAACTACGTATTACTTATGTCGCTCTGACATAACAAGTTCATTATCAAATTGACGTTACATGTAATGACTGTTGAACTTTGACTTTTAAAAGTATTTGATTATTTGCTTGAGTTGTTTCATGTTTGATTCTAATTCTACACCGTAGCTCTCGTTTTATTTTAGTATGAATATTTAATAACCAACCGTTCGCGTGTTGAATAAACTGTCCGAGTTTGTGGTTGTGGAAAGAAATTAATGTGTTCAAGTGATTATATGCGTCCAACAACAAGAAACCGTAACTAAATTCATTGTTATTGCATGAAAATCAAAACCATTGCTTCTTACCTATCTTTGATTTCATTGATATGTCCTATTTTGGCGTTGGTGTATATTTCTTGTCAGTTATTTGGCTTGTGACTGTATTCTTATGTTGGGTTTCTGTCCGTACGGGCCATTACATAGGTAAAATTGCGATAGTATGCGCTATTGTTCTAACAATTATTTTGGTCTCGTTGCCTCTAGGAGACGATAATGAGTCATCGTCTGTCAGTTTTTATGACAAAACATACATACTTCGCTATGCTGTTCTGACATTCTTGTTTTTAAGTGCTATTCTGGGTTCTGTGTACTGTTTCGTGTATGTATGTCTAACGCCTACGGAAACGCGTAAAATACGAAAATTTGGTGTGGTAAATTAAGTTAAGAGTGGTAAGTAGTTGTAGTATTTATGCAGCTAGATTTACTCATATTTTTCCAAAGTGAAAATTATTAATAAATCTAAACATATCAAATGTATGTTTATGCAAATTGTTACTATGGTGATATGTAGGGTATTACTTAGTGATAAATATTTCAATTTTTTTTATTTACTTCATAATAAGTACTAAACATTATTTATTATAATTTATATAATATAAACTTAATGAACGTAAGTTGTTTATTTCACATAGATACTGAATACAGACTCATGCAGTACCAAATACCAGTTCTCCATTTCCTGTTGTTTATTTATAAGAGTTTCAACACTGAAAAATTGTTAATGTTCAATAGTTTTAGATTCTTTCGCAACGAAACAAACAATCATAATAAATATTCTTTTTAATATTAGTATAGATAGAATCTTGCAGTATTATGTTAAATCTATGAAAAAGATAAGGTTTATATATTTTAGAAGTCCTTTGAAATACAAATAATATTAAACTTGTTATCAATAGATAAGATTAATTTACTATTGTAGCTGCTTATCTAAACCTTAGTAAATAAAGAGATATTATAAAATGATTGCAATGAGCATACAATGTCTATTAGTTTAGAGAAACATTTGTGCTACCATTAAATAGGTTTTATCATAAGTTTCTGGTTGGTATATTTTAAGTTAAATTATAAATTTATTTATTATTAATAACAACCATTCACTAGTGTTACGGAATGAATTCTAATACTAAAGATATTTTATATTTGATTACATAATTATTATTTAGACTTATGTATCTATAACTTAATTATTAAAGATACTTTCTAAGGAATAACTTCATATTATTCTGTTAATTTATTAAAAGTCATCAAAATAAATGAATATAACATTGTTTTAATCTGATTTTTTTAAATAGCTCTTAGTTTAAGGCAAGAGTAATAATAATATTCTTTTGTACACCTGGTTAAAATAACTGTTGATGTTTTACTATACCTACACCATCTTCATATATTGCTTGGTGCTTTAAAAAGACAAATAGTATCTATTAAGCAAAGAATAACGAGAGTATACATAAAATGCTAACTTATACAACTTTGTTTCAGAAAATGTGTAGTGCCATGTGTCAAGGGTTGAAGTCTCCGGTGCGAAGGCTAGCCAACTTGCAGAAGGCGAAACAAATTTCCACATCTATAGTGCACAATGAAACTATTTTAGTTAAGAATAATGACGAATTTGTTAATAAAGTAAGTGTACTATGTGTCATTTATGTTTAGCACTGAACGAGAATAGCTGCGCATAGGTAGAATCGCGCTCGTAATTTACGTATTGGTGCGAGAAAGACAACACGATTGGGACAACCAATCAACGTTCGCGCACCCGACGTTCACGCGCCCCGCGCGCCGCGCCGTTACCTTGATACCTTATTTTTGACTTCTGCGCAGGTTTCGTTCAGCTCTAAAGATTCGTGACGCGTACTATATTAATTTAAATATTATACATCAGGGAACTCATGCTGCTTTAATGTGTTGCCGTCATTGGGTTCCCATGATAAAAAAATGATTAAAACTGTTGTAGGTTTGATCCCAAAAAAAAATACATTTGAATTTTTCTGGGGTCTGGGTGTTGCTATGTTTAAGTATGTCTATGTTATACTTCCAATATTTAGTTGCCATAACTCAAGCTCTGCTCATTAATTCACTAGATGGCGCTGAAAGGTGTCCGAAGTTGTTTTTAAATTCTAGTAGTTATTTATTCAAACATGTTTTCAGGTAATGAACAATGGCAAGCCAGTTATAGTGAATTTCCATGCAGAGTGGTGTGAACCGTGCAAAATTCTAACACCGAAGTTGAAAGAGTTAATAGAGCCTTTGAATAATCTAGATCTGGCTATTGTAGATGTTGAAGAGAATGCTGATCTTGTTCATACATTTGAAGTGAGTATATTCTCTAGTAGTAGTTATTTTTAATAGCCTATCCTACGGAATATAGTCTTGTAAACATATAATATAATTAATCATACATACAAAAAGAATTTGGTCCATAAATCTACTAATATTATAAATGAAAATGAAATTCTGTTAATAATCCTACTAAAATTATAACTCTGTTACGCCTAAACCAGTAATCTAAGTTTCATAAGATTTATTATAAGATAGATTCTAACTCTCTGCATATAGACTTATTATGAATTCAGGGGTTTTTAAAATGTGTTTTATTTAAAGGTAAAAGCCGTGCCCGCAGTGATAGCTGTCAAAAATGGATTAATCGTAGACAAATTCATTGGCCTAGTAGATGCGGACATGATAAACAACCTCATAGACCGGATGTCCGGCAAAAAGAAGGATGACGCGTAACTTCCGGCCCCATAGGGTTGCCACTTAAAATATATTTATCATTTTTTTTTAGTGTGTACACATTTTGTTTTGTAAATACTTGTGTAATGTGACATTTATAGACACTGAAGATACCTTTAAAACTAATTATATAACTAATTATATGAAGAATTATTCAAGATAATTAGAACAAAACTAATAATTAAGGTTTATTATTTGACGTGATTTTAGTAATCGTACAAAATACGTAATATGTTAATTTTTAATCTAAGCTTTATTTGACAATATACTGTTGTTGATTTTATATTATTATTTTATTCAAATGTATTTAGCAAGAGCCTAAAACAAATAAATATTTAAGTTAAACTTATTTTAGTAGAAAATAATTGTAATGTTACTTATCTAAAAAAAAAAAATACTATTATAATATGATGGAAAGTATGTCCCAGGACACACTTTTGACAGGATATTTCATAGATAGCCTCGGAGTAGAATTGTAAAATAGCTCTCATCAAAGTAATTTTACTGCTATAAGGAATATAATTTTATAAAATTTGTAAATAATACTTGAACTTAACATATCTTCACTTTGCCTTTGACTTTGAAAGCTGTAATGGTTCTTCTAATTAGGTTTTGAATTGACTGTTTTGTTTGAAAAATGACTTGTGTGACAGCTGACGACAGATGTGACAAAAAGATTGTTCTGGAAAATAGAATTTGCGATATTTTTTTGATCTTATTATAGTTTAAACTGAATATCAAATTTATAACTAAAGTAGAATTGAGGTATAATATTGGAATTAAGCGTATAATGAAAATAAACTTTGAAAAAAAAACTTCTGCTCTGCCCTATGTATACGAAGCTCCGTACATGCTTATTACAGAATATTAAAATTTAAGACACATTAGTATGAAAGTAGTGCTAATAAAATTTTACAAAGATTAGGGACTAAATAAAGGTAACCTTGTAACAGCATAAATCAGAAGCAGCAACTCTCTTTAAAAATAGCATGACGTTAACCCTACCTATATTTAAGTAAAAAGTGACAACCCTTAGAGTTTTTCAGGGACTTCTCTTTTACGTCAACATTAAAACCAAATTATTTCTACTATAATGACTTATAATAATATTATAAAGAAGTAAAGTTTGGGTTTTTGTTAAATTGTAAGTGGTAATCTCGGAATCTACTGAACCGATTTAAAAAATTCTTTCACCAATAGAAAGCCACATTATTGCTGAGTGTCATATATAAAAAAAAGGATTGTTAACATTATGCCCAACGAAGTGGGCACGGGCCCGTTAGTCTTAAATAAAATAATTACCGCCTAATTGTTTAATTATCGGTGTCTATACTGAGTTGTGAATACTGTTTGTAATTGAAAGTGACCAGTATACTAGCTTCATGTAACGAGGTGATTTTAGATAATAAAGATTGAAATATACAGTACAGAATCACAGTAAGTTCCTAAAGCCATTTATTTTTTTTCTAGTCATAATGGCAATTATGGATATGGCGATTATTCCGCAAAATTTTGTCTATGGAAGTAAGGTAGTGTATTTTGGTTATCTGTTGACGGTAAAATATTTAGTAGCTTATTTTAAAATGACATAAAAATGTTATTGATATTGAAATCCATTGCTTATGCGTTTAGAATAAAAAATATTTTTAAAAGAACTATTTTTTAGTAGAACATAATTTTTTCAATGCAAATATAGTACAGTTAAACGCGAAAGTTGATTAACACGTTCAATATTACAA
>JADANM010005719.1:1370887-1402175 GCA_026213755.1 Eurema hecabe
GGGAAGGGGTTCAAAAGTCCTAAAATTCGTGTGACGTACTTTATGGATGGCCCCTTACCCATCATATCATTGTATATTTGGTTTTTAAACACCAGAAAAGAAATCAATGTGTACGTAACTACTAGAAAAAAAGCATATATACGGTCGAAATGATCTTCAAATAACAAAGAATGAAAAAATTACTCTTACAATTTTATCAATATAATTGTAACGATCTTAAGACCAAACAAATAAATACAGTCTGTTACAAAACATGTGTCCGATCCTGAAAGTTAATATTATCTATCTTAAAACATTGTCGAATAAAATAGAAAAAAAAATATATTTAAAAATAGCAATGCAATAAAGTTTTAAAGATAATGTTTCTAGTGAAAAAATTACACAAATTCAAGAAATCTCACAAACGCTGGCAACTCACATGCGGTTCGCATCAAGTATAGCTAGCAGAGCACGTGAACGCGAGACGGTGTTGCCATGTAAGTTTTGCAATTTTGCATAGTTTTATTTTATTGTTTGGACAAATTTATTATGTTATTTTTACAAAACGATAGCAAAATAAGGACCTACTACCGGTATATAGATAGAGGTTTTCGGATCGTTCACTTGTTTTGTAACACACTGTATATTAGTATCATCTAAGTACGCAACGGTGACGCACCTGCGTGCGCGCGCGCAGATGCCTCTCGCGGCGCGCGCTTCGCTCGTCCCCGCGGCGTCGCTCGCCCTCTTGCCTTTCTTGTCTCTCTTGTCTCTCTTGCCTCTCCCTCTCCCCAGCTGTGTACACTGAAATATATATTAAAATACTTTGACGCCTAATAAATTTCCAAATCGATACAGGTGAATTCTAATCAAAATGATTAAATATTTACATAATAAAGTCTGAATTTTGATTTTATTTTTCCTTTTTTTGCAGTTTTATTTTGAAATTATTTACATAATACAAAACAAATTCGCTCTATGTATGCTTAAATTTTTATTACTATGCAACTGATTTTCATGCGGCTTTTCATTAGATAGAGTGATTCCAAAGCATATTATGTTGTATCATAAAAGTATTATACACAATAATCGATATATTTCTCGATAAATAAATTATTAAGCATAGAGTCTCACCCGGGTCATCCTGGGTGCGTTCGTGCGAATGTTCCCGGAGCAGTCCCGCGAGCGACGCCAGGGTAGACGACGTCTGTTTCCCCGCACTTGATAGACTGCCTCTCGTACCCGCTGCGAATATTATTATTTATTTATTTTTACACTTTGTTACAAATACATAACAATCTAAACATAATAAAAAAAAAGAAAACTTTGTGCTAACTGTGGTAATTATCATCAAAATAAAACTAAAATATTTTACTACAAAAATTTAAAGGGCGCATTTAGACAATGATTCTGAATTTATACAGTGTGTTACAAAACAAGTGTCCGATCCGAAAATTAGTAATCCTACTAGTAAGTTTACTATATACCGGTAGTAGGTCCTTATTTTCCTATCGTTTTAAAAAAAATATTCATTTTTCCATATAAAAAAAGTAAAATTGCAAAACTTTCATTGCAACTGTCTCGCGTTCACGTGCTGTGCTAGCTATAGGGTCTACGATCCTTTAACAGTGTATTGCGTTGTTATATTTAGATAAAGATGTTTTATTTTATTTTATTCGAAAAGGTTTTTAGATTGAGAATAATACCCTTCAGGATCGGACACATGTTTTGTAACACACTGTATAGGCATGAAGAACTGTTTTACTAAATTTTATCTGGACAATGATTCAGAATTCCAAAGTTTCGGAAGTCTTAAACAGGGTATAACTGTCAAACAATGAACAGTCATAAAGTAACGTGGTAAGTATTCAATGGGTCATAGGGGAGTGGTTCTTACCGAGGTGTGCTCGCGAGGGGGCTGCGGGCGCGGGGGGCGGAGGCGGCGCGCGGGGAGCTTCGCCCCTTTCAGCGGCCGGGGCTTCGCACGCGCCGCTCGAACAACCCTCGCCACAACGACGACGTATCCTGCATCATACAATCAAAATTTATTTTTTTTATTTTTATATCATGAAGTGGGGAGACGAGCTGGACGCACTCTGATGGTAATGATGGTAAGAGAAACGCCAGCCCATAACCAATGCAGTGCTACCCGGAACTTTGCTCCAATATCACACTCCCGACAGGGGGTGCACTCCTACGACGCTCCCACTCTGAGTCATAAGATGTTAAGCCTCATAAGCCCAGTAATCTCGCTGGCTGCAGTGCCCTTCAGACCGGAGCACAGTGACATTTGCACATCACTGTTCAGACGGTAGAATGTCCGGCACTGTGGGGGTATCCAGTTGCTATCAGTCTATGCGTTAAACGTGTATTTTTTTATATAAAAAGAGGGCAAACGAGCAGAAGGGGTAACTGATCAAAGTAGCCACCTCCGCCCATTAACACTCGTGAGAGGCTCACGAAAGCGTTGCCGGCCAATATGTATAGTATATATACCTGGTCCACAGCCTCGCGGCAGTGTCCCGCAGCGCACGCACGCTGAGCGGGCCGCCAGTGTGTGTGTGTGTGTGTGTGTGTGTGTGTGTGTGTGTGTGTGTGTGTGTGTGTGTGTGAGTGTGTGTGTGTGTGCACTGACCTAGTCCACAGCTTGGCCGCAGTATCCCGTAGTGCACGCACGCTGAGCGGGCCGCCCAGCAGCGCGGCGAGCGGCGCGGACGTGTCGGCGTACGACGTGGTGAGCGGCGACACGTAGATGGGGTAGCCGATGGGCTGGTCGCACGACGAGTTGATTATGTTGCGCAGTGCCTGCGCACGCGCACCCGCGTCACAATTGTATTTTTAGACATGTATCATCGTTACACAGTATACGATATCCAACCATGCATCGTTATTAGATAGTATAAAACAAAGTCGCTTTCTTTTATGCCCCTATGTTGAGAGTGCTATATTGATGAGTGAACAACAAATTAAAAATACAATTTTTTTAATTTATTTGTATTTCATTTCCATCCTGTTGAAATGTATTGTTAATAATTCTAAATTGTAAAAAATACCCTCATTGATACAGAGATTGACAATCCATCTAGGTTATATACAGGTGTGAAAGAGTTAATCACGAAAAGTAAAACCGTAAATAATACCCCCTGTAATCATAACCTAGTTAATATTACTTGATCCATACGCAGATTTAAAAAACTTTAAATATAACAAAACCTACCTGTTTAGCGTTCTGTATAGACCCCCGCTCCGGGTTGCGGTTCCGTAGGTACACGAGCTCCTGCTGCTGCCCCGCCCACAGGCCGCGGACACACTCGCGGTTCAGCTTTATAACGCGGAACCCTAAATGCCGCTTGTTCAACATTATGATCTTGTAGTCGTCGTTGCCTTCGTCCGTTACGTGTCTGTGGAAAAATAATTTATTAACTATATTATACTTTTAACTATATTTTAAAGAGACTTTGAGCAATCTTTTTCACTTTTTATCTCTCACATCTGAGAGGCGAGAGGTTGTTAGTGAAGGTAGATGGGGGTTGCTAGTGTGCGGAGTGCGCGATAAAGTGGGCGATACTAGTGTGAGAGGGTGGGGGTTGCTAGCGGGAAAGCGAGTGGGAAATGCTAGTGTAAATAAGTGGGGGTTGCCAGTGTAACCTTTACCCCTTTGGTAAGCATTACTACTTAGGAGGGGTTGGTTTGCTAGGA
The DNA here is from genome assembly GCA_026213755.1 of Eurema hecabe. Taxonomy (NCBI): domain Eukaryota; kingdom Metazoa; phylum Arthropoda; class Insecta; order Lepidoptera; family Pieridae; genus Terias; species Terias hecabe. The sequence continues at coordinate 1,374,566 of JADANM010005719.1, forward strand.
AGGGGGTGGTGGTGTCTAGTAAGGAGTGTGGGAGTGTTGCTAGCTAATGGGGGGATCACTGCTAGGGGGGTGGGCGTGACCTGAGCGCCAGCAGGTGCGGCGCGCCGCGCAGCACGCTGTGGCGCCAGGCGGGCGCGGCCTCGTGGCAGATGACGAGGCGCTGCGCGTGCGCCGCGATGGCCGCGTGCAGCGCCGCGCTGCTGCAGTACTCCTCCGGGAACATGAAGTGGTCCTGACCGCCGACAATACATATTATGTTAACGAACAATTAATATAGTAGCGACCCGCCCCGGCTTCGGTCGCATATTTTTTTTTTTCATTTATTAACAAAATAAACATACAGTATAAGTTAACATTAAAACCTCGCCAAACTTTAAGGTTTGAAGGCGAGATGCGCTCTTTTTTGATAATAACTAAATACTAAATTTACAATATAACTTAAATTTACTTTAAATATAAGTACAACAAGATCACATTTTTCCAATCAATAAGCCTCATGTTCCAACCTTTCCAAAAACAATAGCTTCAACCTCGATTTTATAACATTTGTGCTTAGACACTTATTGACTCCTCTTAAAAATTTAAATTTATTGAATAATTTTGGAACTACACATTTGGACAATCTATCCCCATAATAAGTTTTGGTTTTAGGTATATTATCACATAAGCTATCTTTTAAGATGGATCAAGCTGCACTATGTGTGCATATACAACGTGTAAGACAAATGCATGGTAATATTTAAGGATCGCAAAGAATACCTAATTTTAAATGAATGTATTAAAAATTAATTTCATTTGAACTATTTAGAATCAAGATATTGATTTTTTATTTCTATTGACTAGCATATCGATATTTAAATGTATCGACGCTACGACATCACTTTAGAGCTATCAGCTGTTACGTGTCAATGACCCCATGACCCTATGACAATGCATTTTATTGAAAAAGTTACTGCTGTCTCTGTCATTAGAATTCGAAAAGTGATGTTTTGTTTTGACGCTTTTGTTTTGATTTTCATATTATCCATTTTATTGATGAATTAATGAAATAAAAAATCTCAAATTTGTTTATTTTAATGCGGGGACTTGTATATAGACTATCTGTGAGCATCTGAACATCACGCAAAAATATTACCACACATTTCTGTTACACGTTGTATAGGCAAAGAAACGGTTGCGGACTGAACGGACGTGTTTTAACTATCGACCATAGAATAGCTTTTATACTAAATCTAATTACATATACTCAGTATACAAATACTCAATGTAATTCCATATTTAACGCTTAGCTAGAATAGCTTTTGTTCTGAGTGTATCTCCACCTTTAATAACCCTCTCCACCTTTCTACCACTCACCTGGTGCAACTTCAGAGCCATCCGTATAGCCGGCGCCAGCACGGAGTGCAGCAAGGACACATCTAAGAAGACCCACTCGTCCCGCGCGCATGTTATTCGGAAATCTCCTTTGAACAGCGAATGGAGGCCGTACAGGAAAAATTCCACGCTGCAAACAGGAAAATAAATTTTTACTAACTGACGTCAACTGTTCCTACACATACTGTATACATTTTGTCTTTGAAAAAACCAAAATAAGTAGATTTTTGTAAAGTCAATAAGAAAATATTCTTAAAACCTTCATTTCAAATTATTGATTTGAAATGAAGGTTTTAAGAATATTGTCATTACACATGATGCGTAAGGGTAGGTGTACGTTTCTGTACATTCTTTAGTCAGTGAGTGTGTGAATGAGCGGGTGTATATTAATGAATGAGTGTGTCATAGAATGAGTGGGTGTGGGTGAGTGAGTTAGTGTATCAGTGAGTGAATAAGTCAGTGTGGGTGTGAAAGTGTGTTATAGCAAGTGTGTGTGTCAGTGATTGAGTTATCAAATGTGTGTAAATGAACGAGTAAGCCAGTGAGCGTGAGCTAGTGCGTGTCTGTGCGTGTTTATTTATTTATTTAATACTTAAAACGAATAATAATTAATAGGGTAGACAACTAGACAAGCTTATAAGTTAGCTAGTGATATGTAAGTGGATGTAAGTGCACACCTGGAGGCGGAGACGTGGTGCGCGGCGACGAGCGCGCGGCGGCCCAGCAGGCTGAGCGCGAAGCACAGCGTGAGCAGCGCCGCCTCGCGCCGCCGCCCCGCGCCGCGCCGCGCCGCGCAGTGCCCCACCCACTCCGCGTACACCGCGCAGAAGCGCGACCTGCGCGCGTATAACACACCACGTGTCATTGAATAACAATTGTAATAGTGTGGGAAGGAAGGGGGATGTAACCTTCCTCCGAACCAAAGGGAGTATCCTCGACCAGTCGAACCACTGACTGGCCGTAAGGCCCCGATGGTTCGATGTCGAGATGTTGTATATATGCTAAGTCTCGGAAAAATGTCGTAAGCGCGATTCAGACTCGGCGCATGAATAGCGGTCGCTACAATAGAATTAAGAAAAATCTTGTAAAATCAATAAACTAAAACGACCTTGTTATATTATTGTCTCCACTAGTTATTAACAAACCTACCCGAAACAAATAAAAACCAATAAAGATGAGATAGATAGAATAGGGAAAGTGGGAGTCCCACCCAGTATATGAATGAAAGGTGATGAAAGCAAGAAATATATTGTATGAAGAATGAGTTTAAGTATAAAAGCGAGAACTGGTACGAAAGAAATGAGTAAATAAGTGGCTCCGATAATGTTGGAGGAAGTGGGAAAAAAAATAAATAAAAAATATGCACACAACGAACGGTAACCAAAGGACTTTCTTCGTCCACCCAAGGAAAAAGCAAAATGGAACCACTCGAGAAATTTCCTTTTTTGGGTTTATTCAAGAATTCTTATCTAAATATAGTCTATTTTTTTATACCAAAAAGAACCACATAGATGAATGAATGACCATGAAATAGACAATATTTAAGTCGCGTAAGCTTCAATGACCAATTCTGCATCATGACAGTTGTCCATTTTAAAACTGTCCCCTTTTTCATTTGCCAATTGAGTATCTGAATACGCCCAAATATCTTCTATTTGTCATCCAGATATTCAGTATCCGACACACACAATTTCGAAATAAGTTTTTTTCGTAACATTTATTGCAGACCTCCCTCGACGTTCCCACACAAAAAACGAAACGCAAAGATATATCTGATACCTAAGCCACTATTGCTTCCACTTTTCTATGGAAGGGGAACTTGCTTCAGCTTAACTAATTATAGTTTTTACTGCCCTAAAACAATTGACACTCACCTAGTTATACCGGACGCTCGAAAGTCATAGTCCTCATCCAAATTAACATTGAATATCGGGTCTAAGTCGACGAAGGACCTCTCATTCATCGGCTTTAGAGCTTCCATTAGCTCCGGTGACGTCAGCCATTCATCTAGCTTGCTCGATTGAATCGTGTAGTAGATTATACTCTGAAAAAATATTTATATAAGTATATAAGTCCACAAATACGCGCATATTCGTTACGAATGGACCGAGTCGTTTTATAATTATATTAAAATTTTAATTCAATTACATGAAATAGTCACCATGTGGTACTATTAGGGTCCACTGTCAACCCGTAAATGATTGATAATTACTGTAAATTAACTGTATTGTCAATACAGTTAATTTACAGTAATTATCAGTAGCGCCTATTGCTAAATTATGCTGAAGTTTTATTGGAAAGCTAACTTTGAGGGCTCGATTGTCTACGCACAATTGCTGTTGTTGAAACACTCAACATTATGCCGCATAATGCGCTTTAGTTCCATAAATGGAAAATTAGATATATGTGTTAGTGTTGATGATGATGGAACTTTATGTATCCTAATTGAATAGAGACTTTCTTGTTGACTCGTTACTCACCTTGACATAGTAGGTGAGCAGCACCTTGCGGAAGTCGAAGACCTGCAGCATGGAGACGGCGCTGTTGTCGCTGACGGAGTAGCCCTCGAGCACGTAGCGCGCGGCCGCCAGCTGCCACGCCAGCCAGCGCAGCGCCCACCACGCGCCCGGCGCCAGCACGCGCCCGCCGCACGCCCAGCGCCCGCCGCACGCGCCCTCTGCGGCCACGCCCACGCGTTACACGATATTGTATTTATTATTTTTACATTCATACACAGCGCCATCAAGCTCCAAGCTAAGCCGAAGCTTGTGTTATGGCAACTAGATAACGGAATAAATTACACATACACACTTTTCTTTTGTAAATACATACATACAATACATAGCAACACCCAGACCCCAGAAAAATACAAATGTAAATTACAAATATATTTTTCCGGTGTGGGAATCGAACCCACGACCCTTCGCGCAGAAAGCAGTTGTATTACCACTGCGCCAAACGGTCGTCAAGCGTCAAGCCGGTCGCGGTGATATGTACGTATACATCACACCACCCACCCAATTGACGCCCCCTCACGCTATATGACACGAGTTAATACCGCAACACCATACGCGCCCACGCACACGTTACACGCCCGTACGTTACACATTATACCCCCATACATTACTCATTACACCCCCATACGTTGCAGATTACACCCCCGTACGTGACACATTACTAGCCCATACGCTACACATTATCATCCAGCTTTGGCGTCAGGAGTCACATAGACATGGTCAAGTCAAGAACTTAGTTCAATTTTCATAACAATTAATAGAAGGTATTTAATTTTATTAACGACAAAATATATAAATAAAATTATGTTCAATTAGGGTTCTATATTTATATATAGAGAATTATATATAGATTAAATAACAACAATTTCTCTCTTAACAATAAAATTACTTGCACACATAACACATGGGAACTTCAAAAAATATTGATATTTCAATTTTCAATATTAAGTTTTCTAGCCTCATCTAATGTCATAAATTTGATGTTGACTTTCAAAAACAATCAAAACAAAACTTCACTTTGACACAACTTCACTTTGACTCTCAACAACAACTCACCCGTATTCTCCTCCGGGCCCTCAGAGATGGCCTCCACCTCCCGCTGCTGGCAGTACGTGCCGCGGAACTCGAGGCCTCGCAGTTGGAACGAGACCAGCCCGTTACCCATCTCCACTATATGCACCAGGCAGTTCAGGTAGTCTGAAGCTAGCACTGAAATCATATCAATATATTTTTTTATAAATTTATTTTAAAATGACAATTATATACACTAAGAGTTGCTCAGTCATAAGATTATGGCAAAAAAGAATTTTCCTTTCCTTCTACATGTTTCATAAATATAGTAACAATTCAAAACATAAAGATATTCGTGAATTTTAAAATGTTACATAACAACTAGATTTAACACAACTCCTGTACATCGAACTATTGGGGCCTGACAGCCAAACATTTGTGACTGGTCGAGCTCTTAGGAAGATTACATCCTCTTTCCTTCTTCAAGTAAATAAAAAGAAAGGTAACACATGAACAGTATATTAATTATTAATAGCTCCTCCATCATAACCCTTTTTTTATAATCACAGAAAAGAAAGAAGACTTTGAGAGAAAGAGAAAGAGATAAGACAGACAAAACCTACTGAAAAAGGTAATATGTATTTATAGTTTGAGATATAATGAATATAACCCAATAAGCTTTAAAAGTACATAAACTATATATCATAATAGTCTTACCAAAACAGTCGCCCTGCTGGACGATGCCCCACCGCCCCAACATAAGATCTCCGCAGAGGTAGTGTTGCAACGAACGGGTCAGATGCTCGTAGAATATTGAGTTTAGATTGTTGTCATCTGAAAATTTAATTAATATAATGATTTTGTCTGATACTAGGTGTGTCCAGGGCTTAACCTAAAAAAAACTAGCCGTTGCTCGCGACTGCGTACCCGTCGATTTCTTTTTCCATTATATCTTCGCTCCTATTAGTCGCAGCGTGATGTTATGTAGCCTAAAGCCTTCCTCGATTAATGGTCTTTTCAATAAAAAAAGACTTTTTTAATTCGATCCAGAAATTCCTGAGATAAGCGCGTTCAAACAAACAAACTCTTCAGCTTTAAAATTATAAGTATATATTACTTGAGAAGTACTTATGATCTTTTTTATAATATCAAGTGGTGAGACGAGCTGTACGCATTCCTGATGGTAAGAGTAACGCCAGCCCATAGCCAATGCAGGGCTACCCGGAACTTTGCTATAAAGCCCAACTCCGGTCAGGGGTGGATTACACGGGCGCTGCCAACTTTGAGTCATAAGATCTTAAGACTCATTACTTCATTTATAATGAAGATGTTATAAACGCATAACTAAATATAAATAAACTAAATACTATCATTCAATCATTACCTCTGTATAGCATATGGCTCGGAAAAATGAATTATTATATATGTATATATTTATGGCATGTATTTATAGTATCCTATATATTGTATTTCCTTACCAAAGTCCTTGTTTATAAATTGATAGTATATATTTATTATATTTTTACTTAGTGTGTTTAGTTTAACTATATATTAGGTATGTATGCATATATTTTTATATCTAGTAACTTTTAACTCTGTACAATTAGTCTATAAGATATAAATGTAATAAAGGATAAAGAAATAAATAAAATAAATATCTTAGTACTCACCCGCTCCGAGATTCCTGTCCAGCTGTGACGATAGCCTGGTATTGCTCTGATCCACACGTTTCGTGTTGTAATCGCGCTCCCAAAACTTCACCGGACGCACGTATGACGTCATAAATATGGCGCTTCCTGTCATGTGATTTAAATTACTTTTATTAGTAATACATGAGGGTAGAATTAAATAATGTTATTTTACTTCTTCCTTTTTAAATAAAACACATTTTATTTAACAGAAAACTAACATATTACTTCATATGAGAATAAGAGTAAGAAAGTGAGTATGCATGTCAGTGTTTGTGTAAATATGTATGCGTATGTGTGTGTGCGTCTTGTTAGTGAGTGAGCGTTATTCTAAGGCAGTTAAACATTAAAAATAACGCTATCTATTACATATAAGAATAAAATATCTATCTATAAAACACAAAAATCTTTTTAACCCAAATAACCAACATAGTCTAACTTACCAAGGGCCGGAGTAAGGGGTGACGATAGTAGAGCTGATAACGCCGCCTGTAGGAACAGCATCGCTGAGTGCGGCACCGAGAACGGCTGCGCAAACGCATGGAACGCCGAGCCCCACGTTATCTGCCACGGGGCTATGTAGGTCACTACGAATTGTACCTGGAAAAATTATTTATATCCTTTTATTTATTAAAGAACATAAACTTTTAGCTTTTAGTAACTTATAATATTTTATACTGGATATGCATGACGGTTTGATACATGCCGAATTCAATAGCCCCTTTTAAAGCTTGGTCAAGTTGATGGCAAACTTTTGTAATAAGCTAAATGTTAATTTTGTTTGAATTTCATTAAAATTGGTTCTGTATATCGTAGTATAAGTATAAGTTAATAATATAATGATCATTGGAAATTAAATATACATTAATTGCCAGATAAAAAAAATCTACCACAAATCTATACATTTTATGATTGTTCGTCCGGCTCGAAGGACCATAAACCAAAATCAACATTTATCAAACATTTCATACACAATAAATGCCACTCACCTTTAACAGAAACTCGTAAACTTTGTTAAATATTATTGCCATTACGAAGTAGTCCACCAGAAATGTCTCCGAGATCTTGCGACTACTCAAATCGCGTTGGAAGAGGAGTACCGCAAACACTATTATCAGATATTGACTGTCGGGGTCAGAATATGCATTCCTTAGACCTGAAAAGAAGTATAATAACGTATATTATTAAAGTATTAATTTAAATTTACTTATATACAGGTCACCAGACCACTAACCTACCTTGTAAAATGCTCAAATGTTGGTATAGTAAAAAAATTGTGTCATTCTAGATATGTCTTTTATTTTTTTACTATTAAATATTATATTAAACACAAAGAACTTCTACTATAATATTAAACAATACTAATACCATAATATAAAGCTTCAAGACTCACATTTAAGTGCGCACACGCATATAAGGAACGCACCGAACGCGTCGCCATACTTCTCCGCGATTGCGGGCGCGTCCGTAGTCGTGGCCGCTATAACCACAGCGGGAAACAGTATGTTTCGTTCCAGGAAACATAGGTACACGTATATCTGTTGAAAGTAACAATGAAATACTTTAGAGAAATTAGTTCTAGCCCTCTATTTGGAATATTATTGAAGGTGAATGGGGAAAAATGGAAAAGGTTAGGGGAATATAATGGGTATGCGAGTAAATTCGATATATCATCTGATAAAAAGAAGATTTTCCGAGAGAGAGAAAAATTTTCAAGTGTAATGGACAAACACAGTCAGAATTACTTTATCTTTTAAATAGATTAAGAACAGCAATTTTATTTATTAATATAGATAAAACAAAATCGAATTAACTAACCCGTTTGACAATTTTTAGGATTCTATGATACCTCATAGAGTAATTTTTTGAAATTTACTTGCCTTTTCAAAAATCATTATTTTGGCCGGTTCAGTGACCTCGAACTGTGCGTGCTCGTGTTGTTTAAGTACCGGCCCGGCCAGGCAAAGCCAGGGCTGTTGCTTGCGAAGCTGCGGGATCAGGTAGTGTAGGACCCAGCCTAGAGTGCCTGCTATTATCCATAGTACCTGATGAAACGAGAAAAATTCTATAATCTCTTAGTTGAGAAAAAATGTAGATGTGTGTGTTTGTGTAAGGGGTGTAATGATGATCGACGACGACGACCCCAATTGCAATATTATCTCTAAAAAAAATTGTGACTTAAAAAGTTATTTCTTAAAATAAACACCACTAAGGACTAAGTTTTTTTTACTGTTGCCTGATGAATGGGTGGATATTGGTGGACTTATATATCATATTACTTACAGTATTAAGTTGTGGCTTGAGCGTCGTGAAAACGGTAGTACAATGCAGTCCAAACACCAGAAGCCCGAGGAAAGTACAAACGATGACGTCATTCTTCAACCTGGCGTTCACTGTCTCTTGGAGTTTTTTCGGCAACGGGTCCTCCATATCTTCCTCCTTCTCATCCGGCTTATTCATATTAGAGTTTAACGTATCACGGTTCTTCTCTTCGCCCTCAGATGGATCTACTTTCAGGGAACTAGTAGAGTTCGTAGTCTCCCCTTTCGGGTCTATCCTTAGAGAGCTCACGCTCGACGCCTGAGACCGCTTCTGTGTTTTCGAAATATTCGTCTCCGAACTGAAATTTATCTTCGACGCGGAACTACCTATAGAATTCTGTTTTGATATGTTGCTTTCGGAATTGTTATTCTTATTTTCTGATAGCGTATTCGCTTCTGTTTTCTCGATATCCGGAGAGCATTCTGGGTTATGAACAATGTACAGTTCGGGCGGCAGTAAATGTTTTTTGATTAAATTCCATATCAACGTGTAATTACTTGCGCTTCGACTTAAATGATACGCTATGGGGACTAGTAGGCCGCAGAATATTGATATGAGTATATTATGCTTTTGGTGCTGTGATTTCTTGCCTTCTACTAAGCCGCTGTAAGCGAAACCGTATAATGTCCCAATGGCTGCCAATGATCTGACTACACAGTACACTGCAGCGCTTAAACTACACGTCGCGTTACCGCCGAAAATGTGCATATCAATCTGTTCTAATAAGTACATAAGAAAAGTATTCACTTGGGGAAATAAGCCCAAACTAAACGCTAATGGAAAAAATAATAGGAACTTCGATAGGATTTCTTGAATAATGTAAAGGCAGTCTCTCTCGCTTATCTCTATGCCATATATCGTCAGCGGTTTCAATTCGTCTGTGCTTCGCTTAGTTCTCGAATGGGAGGCGTCAGGGTCCGATATTTCTTGTAACTGACTGCTCACTGCATATAGTATAGCAGTACATAGACAGAAATAAACCGGTCTCGAAAATACAACCATTTTATTAAAACCGTGAACTGGGGACGCCGAATCCGGTTGAACACTCTTCAATAACGAATACTGACTCCCGGCCATTATAAAACAAAACCAAAACGCATAAATATCCCGATAGAATCCAAGGTTTAAAACCATTGAACCTAAAACTGCAACAGCAATTGCTAAGAGTATAGACACGAACGTTTCTTTAAATGTTAAATTTCTATCGAAGAGCGCCATTAATTTTAAACGATCCATCGTGACTTTGACTTCTAAGTATTTAGCTAACTTAAACTTGTAGTAGCTTTTAGTTTTGGGTTTGTTATTTTTTTCTAGTTCATCTATAAGTTTGCACAGTTTGCTCCTCATGTTTATTTCTAGACTCTCATCGCCCAAGGAAGGCATCAGGCTGGGTATATGAGTTGGCTGCGTGGTTTCGGATTGTTGTTCAGCCTGTCGTTGAGCGCGTTGTTGACTCATAAGATAGTTGATATGCATACTGGGTAGACCCATACGGGATTGTCTCTCTGCTTCAATTTGTTCTAACAAACTATCAGTCACATAAGCAACTGGCGATCGAGCCTGGTCTGAATGTGCCCCAGTCCCACCGTCGAACACGTAAAACCTTTTATTTGTGTTATTAGTATTGATAGGAACGATGGTCGACACATTGTTGTTGCTCGACAAAAGTGGATTCTTACTTCCTTGACTGGAGGATTGGTCTACGCTGTCACGTTTTGGTTTCGTAGCCTCACTATTTCCAGCCTCTGATTCTAAAGATCCGCAGCTCCCTTCTCCCGCGGTTTCTTGGGAAGTATCCTCGACTGGTTTCACTGTAAACATACGTACGTTGTCATCCTTTTCAGGCAACTGTATTGGCAGAGCCTGAGTTCGACCAGAGCTGTTTTTGTCAAATGTGTATGACATCCAATTGCCGTACTCATCCATAAAACAGTGTATTGCACCATCTGTCGTATCCTCGAAAGACGTTGCAAAATGAACGCTTCCTGCATTAGGGTTTTCTGGATTTGCTGGTTTCTCCTTCTTTTCGTTTTGTGATGACGGATTATTTCGCTGGCGAGTGGATCGTTTGATTTTTCTAACTCTGTTTCTATGGTTTCTATCCATTAAGGGCCTAAGTCTCGGACCCTCTTCTGGAGGCGGAGGTTCAACTTGAGGGGTATTAGTATCGGGTACACAACAAGGAATAAAATCTACTCGAGAATTCAGAAAGGCGGCCAGTAAAGGCATCGACGTTGGAAGTAGGGTATTTGTTGATGTTTGTGCGACTTCTTCTATTGATCTCTTTCTGGTTTTGTGTGAACCTTCTCTTTCCCCTCTAATACTTTGTCTATGGCTTCTCGATCTATCTTCTCTGTTCGGAGGTGGCATAACAACGGTATTTGCGTTCGTGGCAGCAAATAAGCATTCTAATCCTTGTACCAAAGCAGCCTGGGCTTCCACAGCGTCCATTAATATTCTATCCTCATTTTGATTTTCATCTTTTTCCTTTCTAGAATCTTTCTTCTTGTTCTCCTTCTGTGAGGAAGCCCGTGAACGCGCTAAGTTTCTTATCTGCTTTGGTATAGCGCCCAAGTTTTTTGAAACGTTAGATGATGATTCGACGAGGGCGAGTTTTTGACAATTTATTTCGTCAGGATCCGTCCCGTCCGCGGAACCTGACTGTTTTCGTTCGAGGGCCTCCGTTCCCTCATCGAATAGCCAGTCTAAGCTATAAACACTTTTTTCATCTGCACTCTTGCTATCACAAGTGAGTTGCGATTCTTCCGTTTCTGGTGGTATACTTTTATCCAACTTCATGTTATTTTGCTTGTCCTCACTGCTACTACTCGAGTTGGATATGTCATGGTCCCAAACTTTTTTCTCTACCGGCTTCTTCTCTTCTACTTTCTTTTCCGACTGATCACCTGTGTCATTCGATTCTAAGCTAGATTTCTCTATTAGTAAATCCTTCGAGCTAGCGCTTGCTTTATCGAAATACTCGCCATTTGAATTATATTTACAATCACACGCGTTACTTTGACGATCTTGACGCGACTCTACTTTGGCGCATTTTTTCAGTCTTATAGGTTTCTTATCATTAGGATACCCCCCACTATGTTTCGTTACTTGTGTCCGATCGCAGCAATGTTTTTTGCACTCATGGTGGTTCTTGCTTCGAACTACGCGAACATCATTTGGCCTATCAAGCAAGGGCGATCGAGATCCATTATTTTCGTAGTCTGAATCACTAGACCTCATCGCTGAAGATTGTTCAGCGTCCCAATCGAACCCTCGGAACTGCTTTTCATCTTCATAATCGCTGTAACTCTCTCCGCTTGAATCTAAATCCGTTTCTTTCTGTGAAGTCTGCATTTCATCTGATATTTCTGCTATTGGGTAAACTATTTCCGAACCGTATGTTAGGTATGGGTAGCTACAGCCTTCGCCGTTTTCATTCTTCGGGTATAGATTTAAATGTGGACCTCGTGTTAAACATTTGCTAGGAGGAGGAATCACTGCACTTTTTGGATTTTTAAGCACTTGACCTCCGATTGTTTCTGCACTATTTGGATGCGGAGATAAATTTGAGACACTAGGAGGGGGGCAGCCGATTTCTAACGCAGTACTCTTGATTCTTCGAACACCCGGACTTTTGCCTTTGTTTTTATCAGTTTCGCCCGTCGGGGCCTCAGTTTTAACCATCATATATTCACCTAATTCTACGCTAGCGAAAAACCCTGTATCGGCGTTATTTGAATGTCGCCTCATGTGAGATACTAGTTGCGCCGTCGAATTAAGTAACGGCAACTGTATTGTTGACATGGTTGAGTTAAAATTTCTTCTCATATTGGACGATGGCGCCGTAGCGAGCGCCATAGCAGATTTAGTACAACTTTCATCTGGATAGTTAGCGTATCTTCTACGTTGTGCTAGCCTCTTTTTCGGGGATGGGGGCCCAACACTCGGTTCAGAATTGTCTCTCGAGTCAAAGCTCAATTGTCTAGCGAATTTAGATTGATATGGTTCGCCGGCAGCTTCGTTACCATCCAAGTAAAGCCATTCTTTGAAAAAGTCTCTGTGGCTGGACCCTCGTCGGTGAGGGCATTCATGGTATCGCCGGCTCACCTTAGCAAAGGGTCCTTCATCAGTCAGCATGTGTGGTAAATTGTTATCAGTTCTTGAATTTCGTGTTTCTTCAATGATGAGTTCTTCTATCCGACCGTGGCCGCGGCGTGCTTTAGTCCTATTGTCTCTTCTGTGCCCGGATTTTGATCGATTTCTATTTGGACGTGTTTTCGAAGGCCCCGCGACATCAGACTGTACTACACACAAATCCGATTTGGTCATGGCAACTGGTTCCGCTTGCTTTGCTGACATTGCACTATCTTCCATGCTAGACTCTGAGCTGTTTTTGCGATGGACGTCAACTTTTAAATCTATATGAAACAAACATACAAAACATTAGAACTATTATTATAACTCTTATAGTTTTATCTATTAAGTAAATATTGAATATAGTTACCTATAGTGCTATTATTAGGTTTATGATATTCTAGAGATGTAACAGAGTCATTATCGCTTGGGGCGATTGCTGCTGCACTTAACGTCTGCATTTCTACCCCCTCCTCTGGCCTGCGGGATGTCAGTAGACTAAACAATTGTGAGTAAATAGATATTAATAATTCATGCAAACAAAATGTACTAAGCAGGTTATTTATTTTGCAAACAAAATATTAAAGCTATGCCAACAGATTTATAGTTTTAAAAAAAGCAAATTATGTACAACTCAAATAAGTGATTATTTATTACATTTTTGTAATCAAATGTCCAATTACTAAAATAAACACAAATTATTAAAAAGTAACATACTAATATTTTTTATAGAATATACATTTTTTTATAGAATTAAAACAAAGCATAAATCTATAGTACTATTATTTATTTAATTGCCATACTTTACTTTGTTTTTTTGTTCAAACTAAATACTTATTTATGTATTCTATGAAAGTCTCCAGAAACTGTTATATCTTATGTGCTTTGAGATTGGCAAAAAACTACCCAATAAGGGAAGGAATTATTATGTTAATAGTGCAAATTGGTGTTTCCTATTTACTTGTTTCATTCAAATGTAACATTCTAAGCGATTTAAAAATTAAAATACTACTTTACTGCTTTTACAGATTTTATACAGGATGTTAAGAAAATTATGTCTGAACCTGACAGGTAATAATATTCTCTGCTTTAAAATATTTTAATAAAAGTAAATATGACTTTTAAAAAATAATGTTTGTAGACCAACCTTGACACAAAATCAAGGAAATTCTCAAACACTGGCAACACATCTATAGTTTGTAGACCCTTATATTTTAATAAGTAGAAAGTGTTGCAATTTTACTTAGTTTAATTTTTGTTTTTAAAAATTCAAATTTGTTATTTATTTATAATAATAGCAAAATAAGGACCTACGGCTGGTACTTTATTAACAGATTCATGTATCGAACACAAGTTTCTTAACTCGCTGTGTATTTGCTAATTAATAAGTTTACAGCTAAACTATATTTAAGTTATACATAAGCTAATTTAGCTGTTACTTACGCAGCATTCTCAGTAGGGTTTCCAGCTTCATCCGTTGTCGGAACAACTATAAGTTCGTTTGTGTCATACATGTGATGTAAACCATGGTTGATCAGTTTGAGCACCGTGAACAGCACTGCGACCAGTGCACAGTATATCAACCAACCAACACTCGCTGGTGGGAAGTACTGCAAACACATTTTAAATATGTGTTCATTCATTCTGAATTTTTTTGTCCAGTGAAAATTGTATACATGTTGAAGAGCTGCACATTTTAATATAATAAGCTTTAAGTAATTTATACTGTAAATATCTAGTGTGTAAGTTTTTCAGTGTATCGGTTAAATAAGTCAAATAAAAATGTTTGTTTTTATACTGATATTATAAAGTGGGCTTGGAGATTATTTCCGGACCTACAGAAAAGATTTTAAGTAATCTTTCAAAAATTATGTCACTATTATTCTTAGACTTTGGCAGAAATTAAGCTCAATGGTTTTATAGTTGTTTCTTCATTTATTGGTAATAATCTCAAGAAGCAAAGGGACCATTTTAAAATTTTGTTTGGTAGAAACTGAACCAGGAAACCTTTAGTTATGACATTTGGAAGTGTCAACCACAGAATGCATCTAATAACATAAACCACAACAAATATACTATAAAGTTAGTTAACATTTTGGTACTCAAAAACCTAACATATGAATACATTAGCTTTATTTTACCCATACAAGACCTTTTCCGCCGAGAGCGGTGACTAATCGCTAACGAAAAACAACTTGGTACATTGACCTGATTAAAACGGACGCGATTTTATGACTACGAAACACACTTACCAGGTACACGGAGAACGGCAGGCAGAGAAGAAAGAGCCAAATGTAGAGATGCACAGTATTACAAAACAAATTCTGATGTGGGTCATAGAACCAACCACCAGTCAAAGATGCCCATATACCTTGGCGCAATATCTCTAGCGTCTGGGAACCCATCTTACACGCTATAACCACATATTTACTCTTAATGCACTGTCCACTCACAAAACAGTCCAAAGTACACTTTTACTCATATTCTACATCAGCTTATATCCAAAACCAGGTCTATCCTTCCAACTGCCATTTTGTACGGAAAATACAATAACAAAATTTGCAATCATATGTTTTACGCGAAAATTATTCTGGAGACTGGATTCAGTTTGGAGAAGACCGCATCAAACACAGGTTTTTTAATGCCAATTTGATTTTCATAACTAAATTTGTAATATTCTAAGTGTACAGTTATTTCAGTATACACTCATTTGTGGAAACAACACTTTCGATTCATTGACATATTCAAGTTTCAAAGTGACTGTACATGAAATATTGCCATATAAAATGACATACTTGACATTTGCAGTAAAGAAACCTAGTGTTGTACCCAATTGAAAAACCGTTAAATTTCCTATCACAGTCATGTAGTATTGTCATTCAAACGCAGTCCGCTGTTTTCCCTTCATAGGGATATGACATTTAAAACGCGCAATTTTCTGAATTTTCAAAATAAGCCAAATACGAAGTAATAAAATTATAATTGTACAAGCGACCTTTGCCAAGTGATTCTTGTGCTGTGTGTATTTATTAGTATTTTATTTTTAATTTAATTTAAACACTATTCATTTTTTAAAATGCCGGACATTGAAAAACTTCTAAAACAAGCTGCGATGCAAGTCGGTGCTGGTGGTAGTGCTGGGTTTATAGAAGTGTGCATTATGCATCCTTTGGACCTGGTTAAAACGAGGCTGCAGCTTCAAGCGACTAGATCCCACCAGAACCACGCTGACCCTCATTATTATAATGGAATAGTTGATTGTATGAAAAAAATGCGCAACCACGAAGGATTGTTATCGTTTTGGAAAGGAATTTTGCCACCTATCTTGGCTGAGACTCCAAAGCGAGCGGTGAAGTTCGTGACTTTCGAACAGTACAAGAGATTTTTTATGTTCGGATCACCTACACCAACGCCAGTAGTCAGTTTTGCTTTTATTATTTTTTATATTATTTTGCTTGAACAATGCTTATAGATCGTACATCGTTAATACAGAGCATGAAACAAAGTCGCTTTCTACTGTCTCTATGCATGCGTATATCTTTAAAACTACGCAACCGATTTTGATGCAGTTGTTTATTGAATAGTGATTCAGAAACATTTTTTGTATATAACATGCATAGATACGGGTAAAACTGTCGGGCGCGACTAGTATTATAACTAAATTGATACAATATACGTTTAATATTTTTAAACAATTACGAAGCAAAATTTCTCATCGCATGTTTGTTTAGTAGCTTCTGTAATTATTCCATTACTCAAGTAATATAAATATACACGATAAGATTTTATTACTTATATGTTACATAATGTTTAATTGTTCGTTATGAAACAGATAGTAATACGATGTAGATCAAATATTAGCTAGAAAGTAAAAAAGTAATAGAATTAGTATCTATGTTTAAACGTTACATCTCAATGTGTAAGTAATCATTATGACTGTAGATTTAGACTGATAGATAAGAATTATATATCTCGCGAATTTATAAACTATTGGAAATTTTAGCCGTTATGGATTGACAAATAATAATCTTTTCGTTGTGAATCTGTCGAAATTTAAATACCCATCACATGACATTGCCAGCCGAGAATATTTTTTTTCGAGAAAATCATAGGTCATACGTCTAAGCTAGGTATAGGTATAGTTAAACCCGATCTTGACCCGGATTATTAATTGTAACATTGCTTCTTTGTGTTATAATAAGAGATTTATCGCGTGACTCTAGCTTGGCCAACAATGACAAATCACTTTCCCGCTCTTTTATTTTTAGCATTAAAAATTAATTTCATGTTCGTTATTTGATAATTTTATTAGCCGTACAGTGTAGCATTGAGACACTTGGAAGAGCTACATTTTTGCTTTTTATTTGGCGTCCCTTGGTTTTACTCGTACTTTCCATTCTTGCGACAGTAGGTGGAGAAAAACAATCATATTATGCGCTAAGTTCCAATTGATCTATTTGCATGCCAGCAATATCGGTTATGGGAATTTGCATTCAACAGTATATGTGAGAGTAACCAACATCTATGCGTCGTTAATTTCCTCAAAATTTCGCTTTTATAATGTTAAGTAAAAACTGTGATGAAATATAGCAAATCAAAGAACATTATAATTACAGCTACAGTCTAACCAGTTCTCGAACAATATTTCTTTAATTTCCGGAGATTATTAAATGTCTACTTTCATTTTATCAACAATCTGCATTCTTTGAAAATAATAAGCATTAGGTACTCTTAGTTTTAAATTCAGAAAACAATTTGCGAAACAAGCAGTATAAGAACAACGATAGGGAAATTGTCGTAGGATACCCATGGGTCTCGGGAAAAGGAGCATTAGTTATGTCGGACTTCTACCGATCTAAACTCTTACCGGGATCACGTGCACCGTACCTAGCAATACTGCATACTTGATCTAATATTTTGTTAAGATAACTCAATATACAGAGTTAACCATTTTCTTTCAGACCTTTGCTCTAGCTGGCCTTGGAGCTGGTATAACAGAAGCAGTCCTAGTAAATCCCTTTGAAGTGGTTAAAGTAACTCTTCAATCAAACAGGCAGCTAGCTACGCAAGTGCCCAGTACATGGAAGGTTACAAGAGAAATCGTCAGAGAGAATGGATTGGGCTTCAGAGGCCTAAACAAGGGACTGACGGCGACTATAGCCCGGAACGGGGTGTTCAATATGGTGTACTTTGGTTTCTACCACAGTGTTAAAGGATACTTACCGGAATATCAGGTGAGCATGTTAATGGCTTAGATAGGTTTTTACTTTGGCAATTGGAGTATGTAACTCCAAATTTGTACTTATTGTTGGTGTGTCTTAAATTTTTCCATCATATCCAAAATATTGGACAGTTTGATCCTATAATTTGCTATTATGAAGTTATACGGTGTATAGGCATACTATTTTCAAAGGAATATTATTATTTTCAAAGGAAAGACCATTAAAATGTTACCTTAAAATGTCGATAAGATTTTACGGTAAGCGAGTCGAAATTTTCGAATTGAAGTGGTCATTTTACAAATAGACTGTAGGTGCCTATTGTAGTTCTTCGTAAACATAAAGACCGATTGTCTTTTGTTCACTTGATAGTGTATCTTGTGCTCAGTTTCCGTGGTGATAACCTCGTACCGATCGTGCAATGTTATAGATTTCATCTCAATCTTATCAAACTCCAAAACATATTTACCTCTCTCGAAGTGAAAATAAGATAAGAAAAATGTTTACAAAACTTTAAGCCTGTTTTCAAGTCATTCTGCTATTGTCACATGTTACGAATATTTGTAATACCGGCTGTTACTACCTCGATATTTATTTTATATAGAATAGAGATAAAAATCCATTGGCAGCCTCATAACTTTGAGCTATGTCTTTCAATCAAACTACTCTCATGTCCCGATGATAATTATTTTATGAAGTCAACATTGAAGCATTATTTTATTCACAGGATATGGTTTGCTAATTAGCCTACATAAATTAATGCTCATAAATCGTCAAAGTATTGAAAAATAATCAGGTATCATCGGTTTGGTAAGGAATTTCTTAAAAAAAAAACAATAAAGAAATCTGTTATAGTAAATTTCTGTCAAGGAAGAAAAAGTCAAACTGCATTTAATATTATCGTAGAAGTAGGGACTTCAAATACTATATCGATACACACTGTTGCAATTTTAGAACGTGCACTAATGTACTATCTATAGTGAATCAGGTCACATAGACAAACAAATGAAGTAAATGGGTACGCTACATTGATATTATGCGATGTAATTGTCTTTTAGTTACTATTGATTGTTCGATATGAATGTTGTCTTATATACTTAGGTGTATTTTTCCATTCAAATGATTTGGTTTCGTCGTACTTGAAAGAAAAGTAGATAATCATCAAAATTGTAATACTAAAAAACGTTTTTTTATTCTATAGAAATGTATATTATGGTAGTATTCATAAATCGTGTATTGAATGACATCATTTACGAACAAATTGGATTTTTGATTGATCCCTGTTCGCAAATAACTCCTCTATATAGAAAAAACATTTGGTTTTCCTTCTACCAATATTTTTTGATAGAATACCAATCAGAAGTATCATATCATTCTTATTTAAAACTTCAGGATCCCCTACTGGAGTTTGGACGGAAGGTGCTAATTGGTTTCACGTCTGGTGTCCTGGGGTCATGCGTTAACATACCATTCGATGTTGCGAAGAGTCGAATTCAAGGCCCACAGCCCATGCCTGGGGTGGTGAAATACAGCTCAACTACTGGAGCCATTTATTTGGTGTATAAAGAGGAAGGGTGAGACAGAGTTTATTGTTATCACTACATAGTATAAATCAATGCCACTTTCTTTAGCTTTTTGATTTTGATCTTGGATTAATTATTCGTGGAAGTCTAGAAAAGTTGATATCTGAATCTAGGATTGTCACGATTTCGTATTTTAGTATACGTACTACATACATGATTACATCTCTACACAAACACACACATACTTTAATACTAACTCTTCAAAATTTCGAAAATTAAACAAATTTTTCTGCATTTCGATCTGTCTTTTGTTCTATTATTTAGACACGGTTTGTAGTAAAATTAAAGAATATATGATTTATGCTAAAGCTAATATTTTTCTTCATTAGAGTGTGTAGTCACATTTCTAATTCAATTATCAATAATCATCGTCCATAGGACCAAAAAGTTCCATCTCATATCCAAGTATACTGAAAGGGTCATTCATGATCAATTTTAGATATAATTCGCGTCATACATTCTCCGTAATTATAGAGTGAACTTTGCTCAGTGATCCAGGCCATGCAATTTACCTACAGTTTATGTAAAATAACTCTCTCACTATTGCATGCTTTGGGTCGCATCCAAATGTTTGTCGGCAAAAGCATTTATTTTTACTCAAAACACAAAGAAAATATTGGTGTTAATTTAATTTTAAATAGTGTGTCGATTGCTATACTTTACTATACTTTACTGACATACATGGATTGATTTTTTCGTTATTATTATATATACGTGACACTTACGTAAAATTTTTGCAAACGTATTATTACGACTTTGGTATAGGTTTAGTTTTGTAACGCAAAAAGATGATAAAGATATTTTTAAAACACAAATGTAAACTTGATACTTCAACAGATTTATATTATAAGTCTTTGAATGAATGAAGTATGTCCTATTAATATAAAAAATGATGTTGTTTGGGAGAAATTGCCAAAATAAATAAATACGGCCCTAAAACATTAATATAAGTTGCGTTAGTTGACCAAATGATTGGCTTAACAAGTTACTATTAGCTAAACTCACTGTATGAGACTTGAAGCGAAACATTTTGCAATAGTATTGCATAAATGTACCTAGAGTCATAGACGTACTACGCCTAGACTGATAGTCCCTTAATAATCGGTTTGCCGTAAGTGAAGCCAAAACTGTATATATGTAGGTGATAACAGCACGTTCTTATACTCGATGACACCCACACAAGCCGACCGATAATGTTGCTGCTTTAAGAAATGTACCCTATAAATGTACGAATAACATACGAATTTTGTAGCGACGCACTGATCTAGTCAAGTAGACAAAATTATCTACTTTGAAATGGCTTTACTTTGCGTGCTCATATTGCGGCTCTATGTGTTATTATTCTATGCCTAGAGTATATATCCGAACATGAACTTGTATGACTTAGTAATTGCCAACGCAATGGTCTAGAAATAGACATACTATGATGTAGTATTTTTGCGTCAATGAGTAATTAGGTGTATAGATATTAGATACTATCTATACATAATCTATTATATTGTTTCAGTTTTCGCGCTTTGTACAAAGGTTTGCTGCCAAAAGTATTAAGATTGGGGCCTGGTGGTGCAATCATGCTGGTGGTGTATGACTATGTGTACCACTTCCTAGAAAATAAGTTTGATAACAAGCCAAATATTTAGCAGTATTGAATTATAGATGTTATATGAATGAGTAATACCTACTGATGAATGCGAAACTGCCTTTATTTTTCGTTGAAATTAGTACTTAATTGTTATTTTTATGTCGTAACAAGGAAAATGTGAATAGTTTTAAGAAAACCTTGCCTGTAGAACTTTATTTTGTTATTTTAAAACGGTTATAGAATAATTACCATATTTATACTACCTGAAGTCAAACGGACTACAGAAAAAATGTGTACAAATAAGCATGTAATAATTTAGCATTTATTAATAAACTATATAATATTTAATTTTAATATAATAACCGATTTTTATCTTGTAAGACGTGATTGAATTTTTTTTTCATATTATTAAAATGTAATATTTATATATTAAAAATTCTAATAAAAGTATACTTTTATAATATAAAAATATATAACAATATTCTCGACAGATTTGTTTTATTCATAATATATTTAAATACAAACTCATGCATGGAACCGATTATTTGTTGTAATGTTTATTCCCTGTGTAAATATTGTGCCGGTTTTTCAGAATGTCGCAACACTATCTTTTGATTTTTAACTAGCACTTAAAAACTTACAAGAGTCAAGAAATGAGTAGTTACATTAAAAATGCAAATTTTAAATATTAACTAACATAATTAGATAATTTTATTCATTGTTAAAATAATAAAATAAAAATTTCTAAACTTTTATAAGGTTGACCGACCTTTTGACGTTTCGATGTCCAGCTTCGTATCCCATATTGTTTTGATTACAAATTATAGAACATAGAAGTTACAACCTTGGCAAAATAAGAGTAAACAAGAAAATAAATAGCGATTACTGTAAACTGTATTTATTTATCATAATATTCTCAGGGAACTTTCAACTCAAAGCTTTATAAGTATAGCGGTGAACTAATAATAAAATATTCGGAAAAATATCTTGAAACGATAATAATATAAGGTTGGTTATATGATTTTTTGAATTAAATTTACTGAATATAATATTGATACTACTAATAACCGTTTAAGTCAACCTATGCTTTATTTTTTAATAGCTAACAATTATAATACACTATTTATTTGTAAGTAATAAGTGCGTAAACTACAAAAAACAAAAGATGATTAAAAACTCCTATGAATGGAACTTCATGTTAAAACTTATAATTTCAGTACAATGGATCACCTACAACCTGTCCCAGCAAGTAGACCCCATATAGTTCAGGTGTACCAGCCGTCTGTATCAATACATCCTTCACTACACACGCAAGGAAAACTAGCTTATCAGGACACTATCACTACTGAGACCCTGCACCCTGTAACTCAGGTTAATATACAGACGAACATACAAAATGTTCTCACACAGAACCAAACAGTGATGTCATGTCAGCAAATACACTTGAGAAATGTGCAACAGGCTATTCAGGGGCCGATACAAAGTGAATGTCCTCTACAAATTACGTCACATGTTATTCTGCCTCAAGTTCCAGTGTATAAGCAACATGTACTCACTGGTACAGTGCATCAGCAGTACTTTGGGCAGTACGAAGCGTTTTTGAAGGAGCAACATTGTATTGTTACTAAATTGGAACCGGAGATGCCATTGTTAGTGAAGAAAGATCCGGAGTAAGTTAATATTGTTTTTATATAATAATATGTTAGATTATATACGTAATTTTCAGATGCAAGTATTTGTTATTATGTACGTAAGTGTCAATCAGAAAGGTAAATTAAAAAAAACATATTTCTATTTTACTACATTAAACAATGCCGTTATTGTGGTTATACTTAGTGTAACTAGTAGTGTACCTATACTTATAATACTATTTAACATTTAAGGAAAAAACCGGAAACTGTAGAAGCTAAGGTAAAGAAAAAAATAAAAATAGACCGTAAGCGCAACATACATCCCAAACCCAGTGAATGGGCCAGTAACGTCCGCAAGCAGAAACACCAGCGAGGAGAAGCATATATAAGTAGACGTGGAAAATTCGTTCCGGAACGATCCGTGAAAAACATGAAAGACTGCTTAAGAACTTGCCGATATAAATGCAACGAGAGAATCAGTGATACAGACAGACAGAGTATTTTCAAGGCCTTCTATTCTCTTAATGCAAATGAGAAAAAGCATTTTCTTTTAAACACAACAGAGAGGATCTCAGTCAGACATAACAAGGAACAAAGTAAAAGGCATTTTAAAAGAAATTATTCCTTCAAATATTTCTTCTCGGTCCGGTCGAACAGGCATGCTGTTTGCAAGAAATTTTATCTAGGAACATTAGCGATATCACAGAAACCAGTATATAATGTACATTTAAATAAATCAGAGGTTAATTTACCGAAGCCAGATGGAAGAGGTCTGTCTGAATCGAGTGTAAGATCATTACCTGATGATTTGAAAGATAGAGTAAGAAAACACATAGCATCCTTTAGTACTATAGATTCAAAACCGATCGTCCAATTTTCTACAAAGAAACAATATTTAGATTCTTATTTGAATATTAAGCAGATGTATACAATGTATTGTAGTGAGTGTGAGAAGGATGGTGTTTCAGCAGTTAAAGAGTCAATGTATAGGAAAATATTTAAAGAGGAATTCAATTTGCATTTTAAGAAGGTTAAAAGTGATCAGTTATGTTGTAAATGTAAAGGGCCAGTTAAGAAAGAGGAAAAAGACAACCCTTGACAGATAAGAGGAAAATTAATACTGAATTAGACACAGTGTATTTCCCGTGAAGTGTTTCTTTCGCTGGTAATAGCGAGATAGACTTCAGTGAATACCATTAAAAACTTGTTATACAAAGTAAAATATTTATTTTGGCGTTTATAGTATCAGTAAAGATGCTCTTTAGCAATGGTGATGAACATAGCTATCAAGACAAGTTCTTTCAAACATACTTTTCTGATTCATATATTTATTTGTATAGAGAGACATATATTTGAAAATTACTCATGGTTATTTTTGTCCAACATTCGTCTAGTCATAAAAATAGGAGGATAAATTCTTGCATTAATTAAATATGCAGCTTCTTAACCCAGTGATAGATGAGGCTTTGATGACCATTTGATGCATTAGTGCACTGGTAAAATAACTGCATAGCAAGTCTTCTACGGCTAGGGTTTGGGGTTTGATCTGCACACTGGAAATACATACTTGTAATTTCATCTTCTCTGTTACTTCGCTTCTGTAACTTTGCTGGTGGAAACACAATTTGTTATTTACAGTATTTGTCTGAGATCTGAGTGTTGCTATGTATTAATTATATGTGTGTATTTACAAATGAAAGATTACAGATAAATAAATAAATATTTTCAGGACAACTACACACAGCGCTATCTAGTCCCACGCTAAGCAGAGCTTGTTATGGTTTTGTAAATACATACCCAGAAAGATACAAATGTAAATTACAAATATATTTATCCGATGTGGAAATCGAACCCACAACCCTTCGCGCAGAAAGCAGTTGTGCTACCACTGCGCCAATCGCTCGTTGACATATTATGTGTAATGTATCCCTTATCTAGTTGCCACACTAGTTGACTAGAGGGCGCTGTATTAAATCAAGTGTCCAGACGTGATTATTTTATTAGTGTGGATTTAATTATTTTCTCGTCTGTAGTAGTAATGTAGTTGAAATATCTGAAGCTTTTTAGATGGGGTAATATTGTACCATCTAAACATACTTGTGAGAAGTTTTGTTTACACTAGGAAAGAATTAAGGAATTGGAGAGCCATTGTAAGCCAATGGTTCTCCTATCAGAAATTTAACGGGGATTAAAATAAAAAAGGTATATAATAGGGTTTTCTTACGAGGCTATAAAAATAAAACGTGTACTAAAAAATTGCAATTTTAAACCTATGGAGATGGTAAACCAAACATGACATTTAATTGGTTGTGTAGTGATATTATAGGGATTGAAAATTAAAAAAGGTTTTGTATATTTTGAGTATGTATTTATAAAGATTTTTTACAATACAATACATATGTGTTTTGTGATTTATTTATTTCTCAATGATATTTTAATATTTGGCGCTCTCTTCCTTCCCTTTGTATGCTTGAATCTTTAAAACTACGCAACCGATTCTCATGCGGGTTTTTTAAATAGATAGTCGTTCAAGTGGAAGTTTTATATGTATAATACTTGCATAATAATTATATGCGTGCAAAGCCGGAGTTGGTCGCTAGGCATTAAATATTATTAAAATAATGAGGTATAAGATAAATAAAACAATTAATCACAGTAATTCTTATTTAATATTAAATGTACAACTTTGGTGAAAGGCAAGACTTTTAAGTAGACATAAAACTTCTTGCACATAATATTTTGTTCGATTAAAATAAAATATAATCTTTTAGCAGAATAATAATTGATCAGCATAGAATACATATAAAAACTTATCAATACGACATACGTATTACGTACAAAGCTTTTGACAATTGAATTCTTTCTTTCTTATATTATGGCATTAGCGTCTAGCTTTTTGCCAATGTCGATGTAATAAGATGCAACGTGGTCAAGATAAAAGTCGATATGAGTCAAGTAAAATCGTCATCAAGTCGTCTTTAGTCGAGTCAGTCAGTCGTTTTGTTCTGCCCTTCGTAAAGTGATAGTGATCTTTACGAAGAACCTCGACGAATCTTGGAGCAATCGGAACGGCGCTACTATGCGCTCTCGAATGAATTCTTCATTTCTTGGACACTTATTAGCTAGTATACTGCATGATTCACTATCACAATCAAACATTAAATCACTATATGCACCAAAAAACGAATATTCAATTGAGATTACAAACAGACGCCGTCAGATTCCCGCCAAAACTCCGACAATTGAATTACTTTTTTATTTTCGAGGTTTTTTTTTAAATTACAATAACATCTTGTTTGGAAGAAAGCGAATTTGTCATTAATAATGTCATCGAGGTATTGTCTGGGATTTTCTTTTATGGTGTACCTATTTTGACACTCCGTTTTAGATTGATGATGTAATTTTTTATGTTTTTATATTTTCCATAGTAAATAAAATTTTACAACAAACTTAGATAAGACATAAGCACCATATTTACTTCATCAACTTTTTAAATTCATATTTTCTAAACAAGAGCTTACCGACATTAGAAAAATCTATTTAATTAATATCTAAATTAGTTAATTCGAGCCGGTATTATGACACACACTAAATCTTCGTCCTTCTCATTTTTGAGTTCCCATTTCACCTCAACTCGGACCTTTGGGTAGGATTTTAATATAGGCAAAGTTGCTTTGTAAGTCTGTTTTTCGCCGCTCTGAAAAAAAAAGAAATCGTTACTTCATTATTTGATACTACTTGGGAAGGTTAAAAAGGTGAAAAAAATTCGAATAACTGCTGGGAAAACCATAAAAACAGCCCTTTTCTATTTTTCATACAAATGTTTATTAAGTCAGCACGAAGCCTGCCGGGTCAGCAAGTCGTCAATAAATATCCTCCTATATACTTTCTAGCCCCTGAAAACACTTACTAGTGAGACAAAGCTTCGTTTATCTCTTTTCATATAAGTAGGGCAAAGCTGACGTGTCACTTGATTGGAAATGATCAATAGAGTATTAAGAAACTAGAGAACCTCCTAAAAATCATCCTTTTTTTAAAGCTTAGAGGTTTATTTGTTAGAGGACTGCTGTAAGGTGGTTGATTGTGTACCTACTGGCTACGACCGCTTGGCGCAGTGGTAGCACAACTGCTTTCTGCGCGAAGGTTCGATCCCCACACCGGAAAAATATATTTGTAATTTACATTTGTGTTTTTCTGGGGTCTGGGTGTTGCTATGTATTATATGTATGTATTTACAAAAGAAAAGTATAGTATGTATATGTAATTTATTCCGTTATCTAGTTGCCATAACACAAGCTTCTGCTTAGCTTGGAACTAGATGGCGCTGTGTATAAATGTCCTGAAAATATTTATTTATTTTATTTATTTATTTACAATGACTTAATCTACTTCACAAATAAAAATAGCATTGAATAACACAAATATGTAGGTAAGCTAAAGAGATGAGCCATGCACATTGAATCAGATTACAAATATTAATATCCATATTCAATATAAAACCTCCTTTGAAATGTTCAATAGATTTGTGGAATAATCGCGAATGTCATCAG
>JADANM010005719.1:1410199-1420250 GCA_026213755.1 Eurema hecabe
AAAAAAAAGTGTAACAATGCCATTCATATAACTATTTATTTCAAATACCAATACTTTCACACATATCTTTAGTACTGAACGTGTCAAAGGCTTTAAACTGAAACGGAAATAAAGAATGTACCCATATGCTCAAAACCAAACGAAACGAAACTGTTCTCTCGTTTTATTAGCCGACGAGAGCCGACATTACCCGAACAAGCGTTACATAGCCGAAAACAAAGCTCATTCTTATTCTAAACTCACTAACGGCCAAACACTCATACGCAAATTAAATTTAAGCACGCCCTAAGACTCGTAATTTTGACAGAATTGTATGGCGAACTGTCACATCGGACCGGTTTATATTGTTCTTAAATTTATGTTGCGTTTCATTATTCCGGCATAAGTCAAAAATAGTCATGGTATTAACATTTAGTAGCACTGTTTCTACAGATCCTTCTCTGTAGATTTAGTGGTACCTACTGAATGTACTAGCGAAATCTGCATGTATATGATATTCCCCTAAAAGGAACGTCCTAAGAGTGTTAAATACCTTATGAAAGAAATTGCAACACACATACGAATGAATTTTGATATATCTATTTAGACAGTTATTCCTCTGAGAAATTTTATTTCTAAAAAGTTTCTACAGACCTTAAAAAGTTTATTTTTTTGTTTCAATAATATAATTAGGTTTAATAACGTAATTTTACCAAAGTCTTGTATAGTCTGTTATAATAATTTTATTAATCTATGCCGACCGGAAACGCGTTGCAATGTGCAAATGTTTCAGGAAAATGGCGCGCACATGTTGTGAATTAACAATTTGCTATATTGTGTTATTCAGTTTGTTTATATAAATACGAGTTAAAATAAGTCTATAGTATTCCTAAATATAAATAAATTTCACTACTGGGTTCGAATTTGTTGATTTTAATTTTTTATAAAGATAATAGTTTTTTTCAGATTTGTAATGAAATTGTTAACCACTGATGGTTTTTATGAATTTGTGGCCTCATGTGGTGGTCATATTACTTGAACAATATTGAACATTTCATTTCTATGCTATAAATGATCTAGAAATATCCGCAACATTATATCAGTCTTTCTTTTAATAATTGATTCACTATGACCTTTTTATGATAATCAAAGGTATGGGGAATTAAAGGCGATCATAATAACCAAAATTGATGAGATCGAAGCCGCGGGCAACAGCTAGTTTTATAATAAAGAGATATATTAAAATTGCAATATTTAACCGTAAGAAACTACATATCACGAAATGCATTCTTGGATACGTCACGATAATTATAATTATCAATTACATCTGTTGTGAGAATCAGTTAAGAACAAAACTATTGTTTAGAAATTTATACGAGAAATATGCCATGTTATAAACTACTAGTTCTTGTCTTCGGATTTGCTTGCGTTTTTAAATAGAATTTAAGTAATTCAGTGAAAGATATATGTATAGATAAGCTTTAGCTTATATATTCTTTAGAATAGAACTAGATTAATTATCTACTATTAAGTCCTAAATTAAGCAGACTTCGTGTGACTAGATAAAAACATCTATTTTCAACTATAGTAACACTTTTAAATCGTCATTGTATTACAAAACAATTATGTATAAATAAATAAATAAATAAATAAATGTAGCAACGGTTGCCAAAGCAGTTTATAACAAGGTTTTTTATATTAAAAATTATAAATGATACATTCTGTTCACAACAAAATTCTGATGGTACTTAAGATAAAAAATCTCTCAACCATTAATAAGGATACAAGGAGAAGTGACAATTAATGTTAAACTCGCTTTATTGAATAATTCCTCGCTTTGTAATGTTACAATTCACAGAATTTTGTCCTACAACCTACGTAGGATAATACACGTCAATTTAAAACTAAGAATCAACTCGATTAGATAGAAACATTCTTTTCTCCTTTAAGTTTTTTGTACGTCCTGGTTGTCTCTTAGTCCAGACAAATTAGTCCTTATAATAGAAGTCAGGTTACAATAATTCCCATAATGCTAAAAATTGGTATGAATGTTCCGATTCATATTATAAACAAATTGTGAAAAGTCCCCATCAATCGTTTTCCAGCTGAGTGAGTAAATATAGTTCAGAAAAAATTGTAGATCATCCGTTTCTCTACAAAAAACGTATTTACACTTTTTCCATAATGTATAAACAAGTAATGACTAATGATATAATATTAAATAGATAGCAAAATTTTGACGCAAAAATATCCCAATTAAGACGCCTTACCGTTAGGTGATTGGTTACATTCAAGCGCAACTGACAAAACTATCTCTTTTTTTCTTATTAGTTTTATCATTCATCTCTTTTCTATCGTTTTGACTTGTATATATGAGTGCTGCAGCTGCTGTGCGGAACCCCTTTTTCGTTTGATTTGTATGGGCATAACATTTCTATTAAATAATAGCCTACAAATATTTAATAATTTGCAAATAAAATTGACCGATACTAAGGATTTATTTAAACTGATAACAATATTTAATTTGATACACTTACGAGCGTTTGGCAAATAGTTAAACATTGCAGATAGAATTATTACTAAATCAATATTTCTTGCTAGCCTCGCGTCGCAGTTTAACCAGTGTATATTTCGTTCTTATTTATTCATTATTATTTATTTATTCTCAAATATAATTAATACGATTATTTATCACTTATGTTAATTAAATACATTACATTTATACTAATACTAGCGGACCAGTGTCCACTTCTTGGGGCATAATGTTAACAATCCTTTTTTATAGCCTATGACACTGAGCAATAATTAATGTGGCTTTCTATTGGTGAAAGAATTTTTTAAATCGGTTCAGTAGATCACGAGATTACCCCTTACAATTTAACAATCACACAAACTTTACTTCTTTATAAAATTAGTATAGTTTAGGTTCGCTGGTACGTGTTTTAGTTTAAAAACTATGTTACACCCCTAAATTAATAAGTTTCTATCACCTAATAATTAACTTAAAAAAAATAAAACCGACTTTATGATAATACATATTCAACAAAAAATAATCGTTCAAATTGGTTTATAATCGGCGGAGATATTGCGTATAAAAAAATTCATCCCCAATTTTCGCCCTTGGGGATTGTTTTTTTTATTATTAAATTTAAATGGGATCACACTTGAGGTATTACCTATACGCCGAAAAAAGATTTATTCAAATCGGTTCATAATTGGCGGAATCATCGCGTAACAAACAGAAAAAAACATACGTGTCGAATTGAGAACCTTCACCTTTTTGAAGTTGGTTGAAAAGCCCTGAATTTACTTTACATAGTAATGTAATGCAGTTAGCAACAAAGAGATTAAACGCGATAGTTCGCGTTTTATTATGAAGATAGTGTAATCATAACTTTATGGTGTATTCGTAAAAATCCGTTAATTGTGTAGGCTGACCTTAACTTTCGCATTTTATGTATAACTATTTATCTATACTAATATTAAAAGAGTTGAACTTTGTGTGTTTGTTAAATTGTAAAGGGTAATCTCGGGATCTACTGAACCGATTATAAAAATTATTACACCAATAGAAAGCCACATTATTGCTTTGTGTCATAGGCTATATAAAAAACCTAAAACGCAAGGCAAGGCCCAACGAAGTGGGCACGGGTCAGCTAGTCTTTAATATTATAATACTGTTACTCGAGATATTTGCGACCCCTTGGTGCCTAGGGGTTGTGGGTTCGATCCCCACGCTGGAAAAATACATTCTTAATAAACATATTAGCTGGGTGGGTAGTCGCTATGTATTATTGGCGGGTTGCTTACTGCGCAATAAACTGGTTTGTTGTGTTAGGATGAGCCCGTAAGGATTTACTGTTTAATGGTTGCGAGTAATGTCCTATCATTTACTTTGTACATCGACAGCAGATGTTTTACCGGGGGTAGGTCTCTTTAGCAGGAGGCCGACTGGGTGGGACCCCCACAGAGCCAGACATTCTACCGCCTGAACAGTGATGTGCTCCGATCTGCAGGGCACTGTAGCTAGCGAGATTACTGGGCTAATGAGTCTTAACATTTTGTGACTCAAAGTGGGAAGCGTCGGTGTAGTGCATGCCTGCCCGGAGTTGGTTTTAGAGCACAGTTCCGGGTAGCTATGTAAGTAGAAAACTACTAGATATGTAAGTAGAAAAACACGTTTTTATACTGGATGACACGCACGCCCAGCGATAACGTTGTTACTATGAGAATTTTCCCCTATAAATGTGGAAAAATTAAAGTCTACGAAAAGCATACGAATCTTGAGGCGTCATGCACTGCAGCAAAGATCTATGTAAGTAGTCATAATTGTTTACTTTGAAATGGCGTTACAGATACCAACACCTAAATTAATAAGTTTCTATCACCTAATAATTAATTAACTTAAAAAAAATAAAACCGAC
Organism: Eurema hecabe; assembly: GCA_026213755.1. Taxonomy (NCBI): domain Eukaryota; kingdom Metazoa; phylum Arthropoda; class Insecta; order Lepidoptera; family Pieridae; genus Terias; species Terias hecabe. Next base: position 1,414,603 of record JADANM010005719.1, read on the forward strand.
TTTATGATAATACCTATTTAACAAAAAATAATTAATCGTTCAAATTGGTTTATATTCGGCGGAGATATTGCGTATAAAAAAGTTCATCCCCAATTTTCGCCCTTGGGGATTGTTTTTTTATTATTACATTTAAATGAGATCACTCTTGAGGTATTACCTATACGCCGAAAAAAGATTTATTCAAATCGGTTCATAATTGGCGTAATCATCGCGTAACAAACAGAAAAAAACATACGTGTCGAATTGAGAACCTTCTCCTTTTTTGAAGTTGGTTGAAAAGCGCTGAATTTACTTTGTATAGTAATGTAATGCTGTTAGCAACAAAGAGATTAAACGCGATAGTTCGCGTTTAATTATGAAGATAGTGTAATCATAACTTTATGGTGTATTCGTAAAAATCCGTTAATTGTGTAGGCTGACCTTAACTTTTGCATTTTATGTAATACAATTTATCTATACTAATATTATAAGAGGTAAAGTTTGTGTGTTTGTTAAATTGTAAAGGGTAATCTCGGGATCTACTGAACCGATTATAAAAATTATTACACCAATAGAAAGCCACATTATTGCTTTGTGTCATAGGCTATATAAAAAACCTAAAACGCAAGGCAAGGCCCAACGAAGTGGGCACGGGTCAGCTAGCCTTTTATATTATAATACTGTTACTCAAGATATTCTTGTCCGCTTTGTGCTTCGGGGTTGTGGGTTTGATCCCCACGCTGGAAAAATACATTCTTAATAAACATATTAGCTGGGTATTTGCTATATATTATTGGTATGTACCTAGGTATTTACAAAGAAAAGTATAAACATAAAAGTTATAGTAAAATCATTAAATAAGTCCCTAATAGGATAAGTGATCATTTATCAATTCTTAAAAGTTGTAACAAGTTTAAAAGTTGTTTTTTACCCGACTACGGCAAAGCCAAAGGAGGGTTATGATTTTGACAGGCTATGTATGTATGTATGTATGTATGTTCATCTGTTCCCTCGTAACTTCTAAACCACTAATCAGAATTCGACAAATGACATATCATTAGAAGCGTCTTAATTGTCCGCTGGTTATAGGCTATATAGATTTTCACCAAATTCAATGTGGCGCCCTCTAGTGGACAAAATATACAGAGTAAAAAAATAAAGTTAAGCTAGATATGCCGTGTTTGGTATCATTTTAAAGCGCTTCACTTGTACATTTCGAATATATATATATTACTAGCATTTGCTTGTGACTTTACCTGTATTCATGGGGTACTTTTATACTTTTTCAGCGTCGTTTTTTGTCGTAGTTGGGTTTTAGTTTTTTTACTTTATCTTGTTTAGAAAAATATGTTTGGGAGTTCGTTTTTTTAGACTATCTCGTACCTAGAATGTGCAGTAGGTACATAGATTTAGACAAGAATATAAATATACAGATTTCATAGTAAATCATGGTCGCCGGTAACATTATTCGGCGGGTTGCTTACTGCGCAATAAACTGGTTTGTTGTGTTAGGATGAGCCCGCAAGGATTTACTGTTTAATGGCTGCGAGTTATGTCCTATCGTTTACTTTGTACCTCGACAGCAGATGTTATACCGGGGGTAGTTTTCTTTCGCAGGAGGCTGAAAGTGCCAGACATTCTACCGCCTGAACAGTGATGTGCTCCGATCTGCAGGGCACTGTAGCTAGCGAGATTACTGGGCTAATGAGTCTTAACATTTTGTGACTCAAAGTGGGAAGCGTCGGTGTAGTGCACGCCTGACCGGAGTTGGCTTTAGAGCAAAGTTCCGGGTAGCACTGCATTGGCTAAGGGTTGAAGTTTCTCTTACTTACACTTCATTGTATAAAAAGAGATATGTAAATGTAATGTAAGTTTGAAAAACACGTTCTTCTATGCGATGACACGCATACAAGCCCAGCGATAACGTTGTTACTATGAGAAATTTCCCCTATAAATGTGGAAAAATTAAAGTCTAAGAAAAGCATACGAATCTTGAGGCGTCCTGCGATGCACTGCAGCGAAAATCTATGTAAGTAGTCAAAATTGTCTATTTTACTTTAAGTACTCATTGCAGTCCTAGGTGATATTATATAATAATTATAATGTTTTCTCGTGACGTTTTTAATCAACAGCTTCGAAATGTTTGTCGTCCAAAAGCGTCGTTGTACATAAACGGGCAGTGGGTGTGTACAATTACTGCCAATTTCCGTCCAATACAATACGCAGTTTCTATCGGATATAAGTGATCTATTCGTTTATTTCGGTACTTTGTATCATCTCATTGATCATCTAATCGTAGCTTGTTGAGTAGCCGTACCGTTATAGGGACATTTAGGCATAACGTACATTTTTGGAGTTAATTTCATAGTAGCTTCCTGGGTATACCAACCAAAACGGACCTCTTCTGCGTCTCCTTATAACCAAATGGTTTTAATAAACCTCAAATTTTAAGCTGCAAAATAGAATATAATTGGACCATCGTTTCGTGTTGATATAAAATGTTGTAATTGTCTAATGTTGGCTCTTGATGTTTCAGATACAGTACGTAAAATGTATAAGATTTTTTTAATGTGAGAAAATATTCAATTCTGACAATTTGGAGCATGCATTTTGACAATGATTCTGAAAAATGGATTCCAGTTTTGTCCAATTTTTTTTCAGATCCGGTAACTACTAGTGAACTTTTATACTGTAGCTCAGTATTTAATTATTTATTTTTCTTTATAAAATTGTAAACAATATAAATAAAAATTACAGCGATGTATTTTAAACAACCCTCTATGTACGGTCAATGCACTGCGTTTCGCCGGCGACATACGCGACGCGAAAATATCTATTCCTGATCGGAAAAAAAGCATTCAATTTAAAACATCAAATAAATTCAAAAAATTTACATCTGGATCAAATCATTTATTTGCTAAGCTCAAATTTAAGTCTTTTACACGTGTATATATTTATTTATTTGTTCCATTATATGTACAATAAAATCTCTAAAATAATTTTTAACAAAAAATAAACCGACTTCAAACTAAAAAGTAAAAAATAAATTTGCTTCCCACAAAGTAATACACATTTTCATTTAGTATATAGAAATGCTTTAATGGTTATTTTATAATTTTGAAGTCGGTACCAAGTAAATGCTACAACAATCTATACAATATCGATTTAACCAAACTAACACTTATTGTTTTACTTTATTGGCGGCCTTATCTCTAATAGTGATTTCTACCAGGCTACCAGGCAGTACATTATACATTAATTGTAGGTATAGGTGTCGGACCTTGAATACTAATCGCGCAAAAGCAAAATTTAATGATTTATACAAAATGAGAGGCACCAATTACTGAATTTTGTTGGTAACATTGTTAAACTAATGGATTAAAAATTGCCTAAACGAGTGGTAACAATTCCATTGTGTACTAAAATATTATTATAAATCCATTTGTAAAAATTGGCTTTTTTAAGTTAGTAACGTAATGTTATCGTGAAAATTTAACTTGTATATTATATTATTACAAATGAGTTGCGTATTTTTAAAGATCTAAGCATACATAGGACGAGACAGAATACTATTTTGAACATTGATAGATAAAGACTTTTATAGAAAATATGAATAGCCCTTATTATTAGTATTAGTAAATTAGCAATATTATTATGACATAATATGTTATGTTTAACAAATATATTATATACTAGCTATTGCCTGCGACTCCGTCCGCGTAGACTTTCATATTTGATCCCCCCTCTTCCCCGCCTTGTAGCCCTTTTTTCAGTTAAAAAGTAGCCTATGTTTTATCTCAGGCTCTAGATCATCTGTGTACCGAATTTCATTACAATTGGTTTTGGCTTTAAAGCGTAACAGACGACAGACAGACAGAGTTACTTTCGCATTTATAATATTGGCAGGGATGTATTTTTAGTGTACGAAGCGACTAATAGATATAACTATGTGTGTTTATATATATTAGTAGCCACTGAGATCTAAATCGCACTTATAAAGTTATTTCGGGATTAATCATATTATAGAGAAAATCCTCGAGTTCAAGATATTCAGGGGTAGTCAGTGTTTTGACTGCTTAAGAAATAAGAAATTATTTCTTTATGTAAATATAAGGAGCAAACGAGCAGGCGAGCCACCTGATGGAAAGTGGTCATCGCCGCCCATCAACACTAGCGGAGCTTGACAGCTCTGGAGTGGGGCCGACCTTTTAGAAAGATGTATTCTGTATGTATGTATTTCAGAGTACGGTCAGATTTCGGAAAGTTCTAGAGAAATAAAACAACATAGCAATGACATAATATTTATTTCACAAATATGCGACATTTATAATATCTTAAAAGCGAATAATAACAAGCGTTACAATTAACATGGTCGTGTTTTATTTACATTTATGATAAAGTCGATACCAGCCTTTATCTCGATAGACAGTTTTTTTGATGGCGGGCAATTGCAGGATTCACTTGATGTTAAGTGTCCATAATTATGCAAAATGGAACCACTCAACAATTTTTCTTTTTGGGGTTTCTTCAAGAATTCTTCTTTAAATATTATGGTTCATTTCATGGCCATTCATTAATCTATGGTCATTTTTTTCATTCCAAAATTGTTTTTGATTTGGATTGATTAGTTGGCTCTTTTTGATATAAGAAAATAGAACATAATTATACATAAGAATTCTTGCATAAACCCAAAAAAGAAAATTTGTCTAGTGGTTCCATTTTGCATAAATGTAGACATTAGTGATCAGTGATCACCTCTAATCGCAAACAATCGCAAAGCTAATTCTGGAATACTGAAACGCTATTCAATTTAAGCACAACTCAAATCGGTCCGATTTGACGGTTCCCAATACAAATCTGTCAAAATTATTAGACTTGAGGCGTGCTTAAATTTGATTTGAGTATGAGTACTTCGCCGTAAATGCCTCACGACTGCGTTAAATTAGGGAAACCTGCGAGCTTTAAATTTAAGAAAGGGGCGGGGTTTGTTACCGAAGAAGAGGAGAGGTTATAGGAGCGATTAATAGGGCCTCTAGTGGTGGGAGCGAACGAAATGCAATGACATCTCTGATGAGGTGCCATTGCTTGGTTTTCCGGGTGGTAAGACCTTAGATAGGCCGATCCAAATCAGCGTAAGTGGGTATCTACTACTTCAAAAGTTAAAAACATCGATATAATATAGATAATAATTTGTTTTAACAAAGATTTTAGCTATACGATATGTTTAAAAAAGGTTTAGAAACATTCAAACGTCTTTATTTTTGAAGTATTTACTTTTTTAATACATAAAGTATTGGGCACGTAAGTTGAAGTTTTTAGTCAGTTTTGTAAGTATGTATCTTTAGAAATCTTTAATAGAAAAATGAATCGACAAATGTGTTAGTCCTTAGTGCACTACAACTGTATAATTCTATAGATGAAGAAGATAGCCTATGCTTTCACTATAGCACTATCTCTTTTTTCATAAACAAAGATAAAGATACACGGGAACTTCGCTTCATCTTTTTGTTTTGGACACATTTTCGACCAGTAGAACAATTCTAAGCAAAGACAATTTTACAACGACAATGATCTATCTAGATGAAATTTAAACATTTAAAATTGCTCTTTCAGACAAAAATCCATTATTTATTCATATCTATTCTTATATGATAATAATATTTTAATAG